>OX596171.1:9342053-9524465 GCA_951394245.1 Cyclophora punctaria
TGAGAATGCTAAGAGATGGTGCTTCTATTATAAATGCACTGAGTCCTATAATGTAGACACAGACAATGAGACTTACATTTACAACTGTGTCTATTTGAAAAATAAAGATTATAAGAAGAAATCATCAAAAAGAAGGTAAATAAAAACTTTTTTTGCTTTTTCTGCTGGTTTTTTCAATTGTTAGATTTTGTCAGCGGTCTTTAAGTGATCTGAACTCAGATGCTAGGCTTTGCCTAAGTTATACTATACTTACTCACTTTTTAAAAGTTGATGTACTATAACTTTTTTTAATTAAACATTAGTACTGGTTTCTGAAGTTTAAGAGACTACTCATTTTGAATTGAAACTACTTCTGAGGTGTCTTCTGTTTTCCTGTTAAGAGAAGTGTATCCATAAACATAGTTTGCATTAAAAACAGTAGTTTTTAATCTCCAGCATAAAATAAACTTAAAAAGTGATAGCACACTTTGTTGAACATTGCTCAAAATTCAACCATCATCTCTACTGAATGTACCTACTGAAATAACAGTATACATTTCAGATACAACTCGAAAACAGACTGTCCGTGTAAAATAAAATTGAAGCGCACACCGAATGAGGCTCTGACGGTTGTTTATGTATGTAATCACCATGACCATGAACTCTCCGAGGAGAACTTCGATAAGCTGGTCAATACAAGGAAACTTCCACCTTATATTAAGGAAATTGTGAGTAAACTGTTATTTTTAATTTCCTATTATAATAAGTATCTTAAGGGTTTATTTCCTATTGTACGTAGTTGCTTTTAGGGGTTAAAAAAATATATATTGTTTGTTACTTTTAAAACTTTTAATGGAATTCTTTCAATTATTTCTTGCAAGATGCTTTCTTGCAAACACATTTCAAGTGGCATATGAGTTCTATTAACTCATTTTTATATTGGGTGCTGAGCCACAAGCACCACTTTATATTTTAGTTTGACATGAAAATATGATTCTATGTTAAAAATACCCTTGTAAAGAAGGGATCCATGATTTCACAATGTATAACTCCTCCTAAAAACCAATCACCCAAATTCCTTTGTTATCAATCTTCACAGATAATGGACTTACTATCACTGGAAGTAGATATATCTAAAATAAGAAAGTTTGTCGAGATGGAGACCGGTATCAAGATGAGTCGCGCTTTCTACTATGATGTGGAGAGGAAGATGATGATAAACAGTGACGAGAGGCAGATATCAGACAAGAGGCTAAAGGAGTTGTCTGATAAAATGTCTTGTGAGTAGACAATCTATGTTAAAATAAACTGAATTTCAGACTATGTTGGACTCATTGTTATTATTTCTTTTATTTATTTTTTCGCCTGCCAAGACAGGTCCCGGGTTCAATTCCCGGGTCGAGCGAAAACATGTTTCCTACTTACCAACATGGCTTGGTTTGAGATCACCAATCCTTATAACTGGTAAATCTCGAGATTAACGCATCCAAGCAACTTTTCAACTTGATAACATTACTAGTATAGATTGTCTCAAGTACCAGTTAACAAATATTATTTTGATGTATATTTGCAGTGGTAGATGAAATGTACAGCTGTGATGACGGGGAGAACACAGATGACCAAGGGCTTCTGAAGAAAAAGCGTAAGTTATATTCAGTGACCACAGTATTATATTATGTAGTTATTCATTGAAAATTAAGAGGAAGTAGGAGTGGTTTATGTTCAAAGATATATAGAGAGCAAAAGATCTATAATTTCAAGGAATTTGAAATTATCACAAACTCAATATGAATATAGGTATTGAAGTGTAAAGATTAACAGTGTTTATTCTAATACAGGTCAGAAGCAAATCAAAAATCAGGACGGTAAAAGGAGGAAGACTCGAGAAAGTTTCACTGAAACAGACAGCCAGGAGAATAATGGAAATGATCAGAGAGTTCCTGGTAATCGCAGGTAAGGTACCTCGTTGAGAGAAATACGTATTTCTACTTGTAATACGTTAAGAGAGTATTTTTCTCAGATTGTAAGGATGTTTTATACTATGACGAATTAAATAAATTAAAAACTCTGTTTTCAATACGTTTTTATAAACCTATAGAAGTCACAGATTACATATTAAATCTTGCAAAGTGAATTGAATTTTTAACCTAAAATATCTTATTCAAATGTTATCAAAATGTAAAAAACTACGATTTCAGAGACATACTGACATGGGACATATCATCCATCACTAACATCAATGATGAGGGCACGCTCAACGCTGAAGAAGGTAACGAATACCCAGACACGTGCGAAAACACCTACACCAGCGACTACAATCCAAACGACTACACCACTAGCGAATCCATACACGAAACTACAGAAAACATCAAAGCCGAAAACTCGCAAGGAAACGACCAGTTCCAATACCAAACGGTCGTCCTCCAAGACGAATTCGGCAACATAATCAACTGCGAAGATAACGAACAAATCATGATCATAGAACAGGGTGAAAACGGCGAGATAGCTGGCGGTGACGGTGAAACTATCGGTTACTTTGACGGTGAAAAGATAATTTACGTTGAGGAAGGTAATAATGATAATCAGGAGGAGAATAACCATAACGATAATGATAATGACAATGAAAATGATAATAACGCTTGCGATGTCGCTGTTCAGACTAGTAGTCAGAAGCCGGGGCATTCGTACGTGCCTGTGTTTGATGTTTATATGAAAGATGGTAATGTGACAGGTTTTGTGGTGAACGACAAGGCTATGAAGAAGAAGGGTAGCGTTGAGAAGGGAGTGCAGACGCCTGAGGATTCCGTCGTTGAGACTACTGAGTGAGTATTCGTTCGGTTAACGTATGAGGTGTATGTATGGATTGAAATCAGTTAGTTAGATTGCTTACAGGCTGTGTGTTTAATCCAATACTGTAAATTTCTTTTAATATATTTCATAGCTAGTTCCCCACGGTTTAGCCATTTCTTTATCTATCTAAGTAGCATATTTCATCGAAATCGGTAAATGTTCTTGAAAGGCGTGAAAGCGTAATAGACGGATAGACAAGCGCTGTTTTCGTATTTATAATATGTAGTAGAAATGGCGCCTGTCTTTGCAATATTTGTTTTATGTTTCATGTAATTCCAGTCAATGAATACTTTAAAACTAACTAATCCTTGCCACAACAGGAACAACATACTTCCAACTACTCAAACTTTTATTTTACAGAGAGCAAGATGAGCCCGAACACGAGCAAGAGACGGAAACTCAGGAGGATAAACAAGAAGTCAACGTAGTAAGAGCTTCGCACACCACCCAGGAAATAATATGCGGGGACACATACACCAAGCACGAGTACATCCACAGGTACAACCTAGATCACTACATGACCAAGCCTAACTTCCCCAAATACATAGATACACTCTCCAAGAAAACTCGCAACGATGTTCTCAACATGCTCACTAGAGTATACAATGAGAAAGCCATGTTCAAAATGACTACAACACAAACAGGGAAAGAAGGTAACACCAAGATTTGGTACCTCACTGATGTTCGACGCAAAGGACAGTATAAAATGAGCGACGAAGAAAAGAGGAAGAGAGACAAAATAGGTCAATATCTCACAGATATCCTCATTTTAAAAGAACGTGTCAAATGCTTGAAAAAAGATAACGAAGAACTGGTTACCAGAAATAAATACCTCGAAGAAGTAGCGCTTCGATTAGCAAATATGAGAAATTAAAAGTGTTTTAAATAATAAAAGTAATAAATATAATAGATTTTAATATGTTAGCTAGATTAATGCAGAGATTAAGAATCGTACAGATTATCTAAAGTCTAAAAACTATGTGGTACATATTATATAAATTTATTTTTCAAGTAAATCGGCTAGATTATGGTTTAGTTTTGTTCACATAATGGTCATGTGCTAATAAACTGTTGTATTTAGTATATCATTTTGTTTTATTTTCATTTAGTTATAAGTTAATACATAACACAACACATATCTCTCTTTACAACTGCACCCATTAAAGTTATTGCTTCTTTAAAGGTTTAGCATGATTTCATACTAAGAAACAAGTTAATATGCAAGCATCTCCCTGCATATGCCAACGAATACATTCAATAAAATTCCTAACAATAGAATAATGTTTGTACAAATTTGCAATGTAAGTAGGTGGATTAACAAACTTCTGCCTACGATAGAATCTATAAATCATAGGATGCCAATCAGTGCTAAATTACAGTCATTAGTCACTAAGCTTTCTATTATTTGAAATGTTTGTAAAATCTAGAAAGTAATGTGAGTAGTAACTTCACTGGTGATCAATTAAGAAACTTTATATTACTACTAGCTGCGCCCCGCGGTTTCACCCGCGTTGTATCCGTTCCCGCGGGAATTTCGGGATGAAAAATAGATGTTGGCCGATTCTCAGACCTACTCAATATGCTCACAAAATTTCATGAGAATCGGTCGAGCCGTTTCGGAGGAGTACGCGAACGAACACTGTGACACGAGAATTTTATATATAAGATAACTAGCTGCGCCCCGCGGTTTCACCCGCGTTGTACCCGTTCCCGCGGGAATTTCGGGATGAAAAATAGATGTTGGCCGATTCTCAGACCTACTCAATATGCTCACAAAATTTCATGAGAATCGGTCAAGCCGTTTCGGAGGAGTACGCGAATGAACACTGTGACACGAGAATTTTATATATAAGACTAGCTGCGCCCAGCGGTTTCACCCGCGTTGTACCCCGTTCCCGCGGGAATTTCGGGATGAAAAATAGATGTTGGCCGATTCTCAGACCTACTCAATATGCTCACAAAATTTCATGAGAATCGGTCGAGCCGTTTCGGAGGAGTACGCGAACGAACACTGTGACACGAGAATTTTATATATAAGAAAGATATATTGGACTCGGCTTATTCTTACTGCTTCTTCTTCTGCTTCTTCAAACGTTATATGGCTAAAACACTACTATATCTTTTTGTAAAAAGTTGGAAATTGAGGGACAAATCATGTGATAGCTAGAATACTTACTTCTTCTTCTTTATCGAGTGGATGGTCAACCTGACCAATCCTGGTGTCAGAGTTTTTGAGCCGCCAAAGAATACTGGGGGTGCACGAAAAGAGCCTTCGCGTGTGACGTACTTAAAAATCCTGTACGTCCGGCGCGCCTTGGGGAGTCTGCGAGGACAGTGCAGTCGGTAACGACTAGATGAAAGTGGCGGACAGTTATCAGACGTATGCTGCTCAAAATAGGGAAAACTGGAAAGAGCTGAAGGAGTCTTCATCAAATTATACTGATAGACGCTGGCTTAATATAATTTCAAGGTACACGTGAGTTCGCTTACTTTATTAGTCCCATCGATATTTCAAAATCCTATAAACCGTCATCACATAGGCGGATCGCATTAATAATTACTCTTGAACGATGGTCGTTACGCCTCGACTAGGTGAAAGTTGGCATTGTCTGACAAACTTCATTGTCTGCTGTGATCTATCTCTTGATCAACCGAGACCAGTTCTATTTAGGTATGCAAATTACATTTAGTCGGTAACTGTGATGAAATTATTGTTACTCGGTGCGTTTCAGATAGGTAGGGTCATTTCGCCGGTTTCGCGACCACCTCTAGTAGGCGACCATTTGACGGGCTAAGTTTCTTTAAATCAAGATAATAGTATTTGTAGAGGTCATGTAAATAAAAAATAAATTTTACGTAATTAATAAATAATTATGAAATAAGAATTTACACAGTTTGAAACAATTAGGTTAACCCAGAGCCGAAAAAAAATTGCTCAATCCGCATCTTTATTCAGAGGAGTGTGGAAGTGTCGCGAGTTGAAAAAAAAATAACGCGGGGCGCGGCGCTCAAAGGTAAGTTTTTATTACTTATTTCATGTTTTAGACACAAGTTAGATGTTAAATTGTACAATCGATAAATTTTCGTCATTATTTAGTTGTAATTTGCTATTTTTAAACTTAATTGTAAGATAAAATCCAGTGGTCGGTAACCGAAATGCGTATTTATCAAAAACGTTAGATAGCGACCACATGGTCGCAAACCGACGAATGCAGCAGTATTTTGTTATGATTAATATGACCCTAATGCTTCATACAAGACTATTAACATTTTGGCTGCAGCATTCTATACGTTTCTCTTTATAGTCCTTTGGTAAACGACCACCAGTTTCTTTGAAAGAACTTTGTTTACTTTACGTACAAACATTAGGTGCTAGAGGTGGTCGCAAACCAAAATAATCGAAATAAGGTTATTGGTTTCCGGCCACCATAATTTAGTATGAGAGAAATAACGGCCGCAAACAGAAATAAGTATGAAAGGTCATTGAGTATGCGACCACGAATGATTATTTGAATTTATTTGGTTATTGAAATGTCCGTATAATAATTATTTTAATCTTGTTATGCTCACACGATTTGTTAACATACTATTTACATTTTATCGGGTCTTAATCGCGTATTATTTTTAATTCTCTTACCCGCGGTCAAGATCAAGATCATTGTAACATGATCGAAACGTCGGAGGTAAGAGAATTAAAAATAATACGCGATTAAGACCCGGTAAAATGTAAATAATTATTTTAGCAAGCAACCATGTGGTTGTACCGTAATCTGACGAAAACTAATTTTACTATTTCTCTGTTTCAAACAATAGCTGGATGGAGCTCCCAAAAAAGAAAAAGACTGTCCAGTAAAAGGAAGAGAGAAAATGAAGACATGAAAAATACTACACCAGATAATTACATATTTGTTATTATTAAAAAGCAATAAAAATATGTTTAAATTGATCATAAATGTTTGATTGGCCTAATATTTTTCATACTAAAATAGCGGTCGCAAACCAGTTCACTGGTGGTCATTAACTGATAAAAGTGGTCGTAAACCAACGATTTCGCTATATTTTCGCTTTTTCAGCATTTTATAAAAAAATATATGTGTATGTATTTTATTTTATATTCTATATCCAAACTAGACTATGTTTAGGACGTATTTTCGTTAACGTATACCATTTTGTGTGTAGACAACATTTTTTTTTACTGATCTGAAGTGGGCAACTCAGCTAACTGGTCGCTAACCGGCGAAATGACCCTACTTACGTATTGTGTGATTGAATGCGTCATCGCCACGTGCACTTATCGCAGACTGTTTCGAATATCTGACACTTGAAAGGTAGGTAAATAGAAAATCTAAGTACGATCTAACCACTACGGCCGGTCCCAATATACGATCTCAATCCATTTTTACCAATCTGCGATTGAAATTTCAATCCATTTGTTATAAAAAGTGTTTCAATAACCAAACTACAGATTGCAATGTCAATCCAATAATGCGATCTATCCGTCGGAGGGCACCAATCCATTTTTAACGGTTTTCGGATCGGCCTCTGTTCAGAAATGACAGTTGTTGGGTTTCAATAACAAATCTTTGGATTTTGACAAATCCTTTTTCGTCTATCTATGATCCATTTTGGCAATCCTTGATAATTGATGGATTAAGCGCAATCTTTCGAAATAAAAACTGTGATTAAAGGCATTTCTTATAGTAATTTTAGATTAAAACATCCTAAAATAATAAAAAATGTCTACAACAATAGTTTCTAGTGATAGTGACAGTGATTTGGAAGTCTTGGAACTTTTTTCAGACTGGGATACTGATGAAAACGAAGGTCCATCAGCACCACGACGATATTGTCGTATTAACCATATACAGTGCCTAACGGATGCTGAATTCACATTCAGATTTAGATTAAACAAAGCTGCGGTAGAGCTGCTTCTGTTAGAAATATTACCACATCTTAAAGTCACATCAAAACGGTAAGTAAACAATGGCCAAGCTACTGATAGCTAAAGCTGCAGAGTGTAAAAACATTGCGAGAGGTGTAGGAAAGCATGAACATTAATCAATCATCTTATTATTTACAGAAATAATGGAGTTGCACCGCTTCACCAGCTTCTCTTGACGCTCAGATTTTATGCATTGGGTTCAATGCTGATTTCTGGATTTTGTAGGAGTGTCAAAATCTTCTGCCAGCAGAATAGTGCAAAATGTTTCTGAAGCTATAGCCATGCTTTACAACTAATATGTTGTAATGCACCTAAATAGTGTAGATAAGTTTTACCAATACGGTCAATTTCCACGTGTACTAGGTGCAATTGACTGCACCCACATACGCATACAGTCTCCAAGTAACTCAAGGCTAATAATCAAATCATTTTATTATTTTGGCATAGACTTATGTACTTTTAAAATTATTTTTCAGATCAAACTATTGGTGAAGAGTTTAGAAATCGAAAGGGTTACTTTTCATTGAATGTCCAAGCTGTCTGTGATGCTGATTTAAAACTGATGAATGATGTGGCTCGGTGGCCTGGCTCTGCACATGATGCTACTATATTTAATAATTCAGTTTTAAGTGTAATTTTTCAGTTATCTAGTTGAGTTTTACGTTAAGTTACTTTTGTTTGTTTAATTTCTAAAATAAAAGATAATTAATATTAGTAACATGAATTATTGTGTGCCCACCCAAACAATAGGTAGGTAGTTTATTGAATTCTAAAGTATAAAGTAGTAAGATGTGTAATGTGCATTCTCAAAAATGTGCATAAGCCATGATGGTTATAAATAGACATAATAATTTTATCCCTGATTTTACAACGACTGATGTAAAAAATGTCATGGGAGTTTCTTGATCGAGAAAAGCTTTTACAGATTGTAACTTTCACATTTATTATAAACCTTGCCGATCCAACAGGAACCATCAATTTTCATTGAAATCTGTTCAGAAATAAAACATAAAACTCCATAATAGTTACAACAAAAATTTATTACACAAACAAGTTACAACATAAATTTAATACACAAGAAAGCCACATAAAACATTTAGAATATCTTGCTGGGGTTTATGCACTGCACTTTCCATGGTAATTAATTATTTTAGGTAGTTTTCTTTTCGATTTTAAACAAATAACTTGAAAATAAAAAATGACATGACTGACACTGATACGTCTGTCAAACAGTTCAGATTACGTTCCGTTCTTAGCATATTGGGATCGAGCGTATCTCTCGGTTTTGCGCTGGTGACTACATTTAATTTGAAATTTGTCAAAAGTCGTATTAGTTTTGTGTATAAAACGTATATTTTTTTATAATTGTTGTAAAAATGACTACGTCAAAGCCCAAAAGTTAGCATAACGATCTAAATTATTTATTATGCCTATAACGCATTAAACATGAAGACTGCTTAAAATGGAACGTACGGGAGGGAAGGATCAACCGCCAATCCAATCTGAAAATCGATTGACGTTTGCTATCCGTTGTTATTGGGATGTAGATTCAGACCGATCGGAAGATCGCATTCTATCTTGGATTGAGCCGATCTCCCGATAGAAGATTCGATATTGGGATCCGCCGTAGACAATAGAGCACCTATCTATAACTACTAAATAATATCATTTCTTGACTAAAACACTGAAATCTATTTTACTACAACCACAATTTCATCATCATAAGAGCTAGGCTCTTGTCGATGAATCCGATGCAAACTTCTTTATCTAGTCCTATTCAACTTAGTATTCTTTACCACAATTTACTGCACCTAACCAATCTTTCATATAAACTTTCCTTAACAAAGTATTTAAAGGACATCGAAAATCGTATCAACATCTATTGGGTTTAGAAGTTATTAGAGAAACTGAAATGACGTCGACATAAGTAACACTTAATATATCAGCTATAGGCAACCGTAATGGGACGGAGAATAGATATGAGTTTAGTTATGGTGATAAGACGATTATAAATGATAATATTGTAATGATCTGATATAATAAAGAGATTTGTTGCGTTTGGATAATGCATAAACTGTTCCATATTCCCTTTTGGCCTAGTACACGAATGTTTTGGTAGATTTTTTTATATTCTGACAATGTAGAGAAGGAATTTAGAGTTAAGTACCTTCCTAGATAAGGTATACATAAGATAACTGGTCTATAAGAAGTTACAAACTGCAATCAATATATCACAATATGAAACCTGCATTGCATTTCCTATTTCTATATTTAAATAGCGACGCTTAGCGACAACTCGGCATCGAAGGATGACAACAAGGTCATACCAGTACACCGAGAGATTGTAGTCAATGCATGGAACTGGATTTTGTATTCCGTTATTTATTTCACTTTAATTTGAACGCTTGTTCTAAGAATGGATTCACGAAGGTAAGCTGGTCTAAATCGTTCGCTAAATCATTAGACGTTACACTAACTTACAGATCAAACTTTCAGCTAAACGAACAATTATAGTTAATGAACCTAGAACCTAGATATCTATATCTATAGGTTCATTAACTTTAATTGTTACTTTAATCTATATCAATCTTGATAAAAAATAAATTATAACCTTATTAAAGTTAGACTTTCTATTGAACTAATTGTATCTGTCTAAAAGCGAAGATAGAATCACAATATATTTATTTAAACATTCGCCAGCCAATAATGACCCGATTGGCAATAAAAATAAAAGTGTCGATAGGTGACTATCGAAAGTGCACGCAGTTACTGCCAGTAAGCAAATTGCTTAGATACGTACGTTGTATTGTTAATGTTACATAATATACCATCTTATATTTGATATTATGTTAGGTAAATATTTTTTATGACTTCCGCTTTCGAATTTACAGAAGTATTGTACACTCAAGCGCGAAAGATATTAAAAACAAAAGCTTAACAACGTGAGAGACGCACGAGTATTTTTTTATGTTGCAGCTTGACCATATTTATAAGTCTCAAGTAAGTAAGTATGCGTACACATGAGCAAAAAAGGTTTAAAGACTCACAAGACATATTAATGCAGTTGATGTATAAAGCATGGGACGAGATTTTAGAAGCCAGTGGAAATCTTGGTGGTATACAGACGGGATAGAATTAAAAGTTTTTCGTTATTAGCCTGTCATGTTTCATTGCTGGGCAAAGGCCTTTCATCTCACTGACAATATTAGTACATTGAGGTACAGGATGTTTTAATCACGCAGATAGAGAAATTAAAAAAGTATTTGCCTGTAATGTTCCACTGAAAAGTGGCTCTACTCTCACTATAGTTATCAGTAGGTACAGTCGAGAGATAATACCAGGAAACTTAAAAAATTGGTTCATTTCTGTATATTTTTCACCCACATCTCTCGCCGATAGTACAATGCATGTTACTTACATGCTTGAATCGTGTTCAATTAAAAAAATAACTTTTTAAATGGTGAGCAACGATTATTGCGGTAAAGAGATTGGTTCCGGCTGTTAAAGATACATGTTCGAATACAGAAGTGTTACAATAACTAGTTTGATCTGGTTTCATTGAACTTAACAATGTGTGACGTAGGTACTTACTAATACAACTTCCAATATAGTATACAGACATTATCATTGGATAGTCTGGAAGGTGCTTTGAAGTCACGGAGTGTTCTTACAGCAACAGACGTTGCTTCAATCGACAATTAACCGCTGATTGACGTAATTTTTCATGCAAAAATATTTTTCAGGGGTGCAGCAGTTTTCGACATTTAATTTCATCAATAACTTACATTACTTCTCTAATGGAATCTTTTTTTGTTTCTATTTGTCCGTATGGGGAGAGCTTGACCACGGAATGCCTTAGCTCCCATCGCTCAGCGAGAGGGAGGTGAGACCTAACACCCTGGTCTCCCAGCCAGCCTCCTTAATAAAAATAAATCAGTCAGGGGTTATACAATTTTAAAACGTTTCGTTTTAATTGTAATGGTTCATAAATATGTTTACCTGTCGTTATTTCATATTAAAACTAGCAGCGCCCCGCGGTTTTACCCGCGTTGTGCCCGTTCCCGTGGGAATTTCGGGATTTTTTTACATAAAAACCTTCCTCTTGAATCACTCTACCTATTACAAAAAACCGCATCAAAATCCGTTGCGTAATTTTAAAGTTTTAAGCATACAGACAAACAAACAGACAAAAATAGCGACTTTGTTTTATACTATGTAGTGATTATTTATATTGATAAATTACGCTTGCATTAGGTGTTCGACGCAGAAGATATTTATCATTTGTGTTTTTGAAAGGGTTTTCCTTAATATTGACATGGCATTAAAAAGGTAATCAGAATCTTTTAATGCCATGTCAATGTTTATTTCTTTGAAATGATTTATAAACAAAAACAACTACAATTATGAAGGTTACTTTTACCCGGGGTTTCGCTCGCATTGTGCCTCTTTCCATAGACATGTCTCAACAAGAGTAGGCTGTGTCTCTCTCCAAGGTCTTTGCCAAAATTAATCAAAATCGGATCAGCTATTTTGAATTGAAACCGAAACATGCACACTCTCTTTTGTAATTGTAACATTAGTAGAGATTAGAAGGGTTGAATCTTGACTCGGAGATTGGTTGACGATTCGAACAATGCGCACTTTTTCAACAATCAATTATGTAAATATACACTCTCCAATTGTTTATATTTATAAGAATATCTTAAGAAATCATTTAATTTATTAATATTATAAAGATGGATTTTTTGTTTCATTGAACGCGCTAACCTCAGAAACTACCAAACTAATTTGAATATTTCTTTTGACTCAAGGTTATAGGCTATTTTTCATCCTGAAATTCCCATGGGAACGGGCACAACGAACTCAAAAGTGAATTCGAATGAGAATGCGAATTCGTAAGAAAAAAATTATACTAAACGACGCCAGACATTTTTAAGCCGACTACAAAAAAAGAAAAAGGGTTTAAAATTCATCGGAATCTTGTTTAAACACAAACTGCTTCGACACCCGAAGCATGTTAATTCACGAAACAAAACCAGTGCATAGTCGAGTTCAAAGAACGGGACTCTACCAAAACTCCAAGCACATTATAAGTGGGGTATACGACTTGCATTTTGATGAATTGTCCTATGAGCTAGTTGAAGAACTTTGTATTGTTTTGCATAGATACGTTTTAAGGTAGGTAGAGTGTGCTTATAGGTACCACTAACGTTAGTACCTAATAATAACATTCGGCACTTAATAATAAAATTTCTTTGATACATTTTCAACACATATCTATACTAATATTATAAAGCTGAAGAGTTTGTTTTGTTTGTTTGTTTGTTTGTTTAAACGCGCTAATCTCAGAAACTACTAAACCGATTTGAATAATTCTTTTTGTAATGGATAACTACATTCAACGGGAAGGTTATAGGCTATTTTTTATCCCGAAATTCCCACGGGAACAGGCACAGCGCGGGTAAAACCGCGGAGCGCCGCTAGTTATCTCATATTGATATTGGCACTTAAGAATAAGATAAAAGTAAGTAAGTTCGAGTAGGTCAGTGGCCAACCCTGGTGTCGGAGTTTTTAGACCGCCGAAAGGCCTCCGACATGGTCTAACGATTGAAACAACAATCAATAAGATACCTATATTATCATTTACCACTATGTATCTTAGTCTCATATCATTATGTTCTTAATTATATCAGTTCAATATAGTTTTTTTATTTTATTTTTATTTATTTATTTAAGGTCGCTTAAACAACTTGGTCATCAGCGACCAACAACCAATATGTACTAATGATATGTATAATTAAATGAGATGTTATAAGTTAAATGTGCTTAGTAGGGCAAAATACTTACGAACAAAGTAAAAGGTGGATATACCAACAATCTTATTTTTTTTTATGTCTGCACCAATATACAGAAGTAATTAATTACATTTTTAAACCTACTTTTGCAAACCATAAAGTTTCATAAAATAGGGCAATATTTTCAAATACATAATCGTATTTCAGAATGCATGTCACTGTACCAACATTTACGATCGGTGACAGCGGTTGCGTACACGATTTCAATTTGTATTGTTATTATTAAATTCGCGTGATCATACTATGTTAACATAGATTTTTGTGTCCGAAATATTATCATCTAGAAAAATGCGTAGGTAATTCATTTTTGACATGCACGACAATGATATGGATAAATAAATCATCATTTCACAAAAAAATTGTATTGGAAGTTATTGGGAACCAGGGATCTATTGTCTTTGCAGGTCTCTTATCACAGGGCCCAGAGGTACAATTTATTGTGTCTTCTATGTTGGAGATATCTGAAGAATCGCGGGAGTTAAATACATAGAAAAAGGCTTATCTATCATCTAATATCATCATATCAAATTTTAAAATAGTGAGGTGCACAGAACGAATGTAAAATTCATATTATGTACAGACAAAGGTCTTTGATAATTTTCTTAGCTTGATCAACCATTACAAGGTAAACAAAGAGAAGAATTTGAAACTTCCAACATTTTTCTCGCATTGTTAGTTAAGGATTTCCTAGTTGGGTAGTTGGTTACACTCGGTTGCAAGGACAAATGGGGAAAAGAAATGTTTGTTTATGTTTTATTATACTGTTTCAGGGATTTACAATCAGTCCAAATACAGCGGTCGCAAATATGACGACATTACAACACAATATTACATAATTGTCTCCGATATTACAAACAATATTAATAAAATATGAACAAGAAAGTAATAATGCGACATTCAAATTATAATTTCAGTATAACCTGCCAATTAAAGTCAATAAAAACAATTTTTATTTGTCCAAAAAGACGGAAAATCACCGCCAATAAATAACTTTGCAATTTGAACTTTCATAAATAGTAAAGACGCTATCAAAGTATCGGGGGGCTATGCAACCGCGTAATGCTTCTGCAAATTAGTATTGTTTCACTAATACAAGAATTTTGTTAAATCACGCCTAAGTTAGTTACCGGTTTATGCGTGTGCGCAAGTAAGGTGAAGAAAAGGCGCGCGCGAGTGCTTCGGTCGTCAGTCGCACCAGGGTCGACACAACAGTCGGACCGGCATCTAGTCATTAAAAAATATATATTTTTTGCATAACTTTTTAAATAAAAGGTCACCATCATGAAAGTGTTCGTCGTTTTGGCTACTGTTGCCGCTATTGCGAGTGAGTATTTTTTTAATCATATTTATTAGTATCAGTACGTATTAATAATTTAAAATGTATTACTTAACTTTATTTATCAGTGCATAAAGTTGTATGTTAATTGTTTTCTTCATTAATGTATGGTTAAACATTAATATCATAATATCCTTTAGTTAGACACAATGGTGCATAGTGTCAGTACAAAAGACATCAACGAGCGCGCTTTGAAAAATGATACCAATATATTTTTACTTGAGAAATAAATATTATATAAATTGATATATTCAATGCCTTAATAGACATAACTTATCAAGAACTTAGAAAAGCTTAACATTTGAACTTTGGACAAGATACCATAGTTCCCAAAGTACTAAAAATGAAAGTTTTAAACTTCACGCATAACATTGTCACGTAAATACACGAAGCTTGAACAAAGCCTAATTATCATTAAAAAGGCTGAATATTTTAAATATCTCCATGTGAACTACAGTATAAGTAACACAGTGTTATTACGAAACTGTTATACAATGTTCCCTGCAAGCTGGGTAGCGGCTGACCTGTGTAATTACATACTGGTTATGACAGCTATTGCCGATTCTTATACACTTAATGCCACGTAACCAATTGTCACATATTGATACGTGTCACAGTTTGCTCAATAGTTACTATTATCCTTTGTCAGTTATTTGTTACGAATTGCAGGATTTATACGTACACCTTTACGAGTGTTTATTAGATGACTTACTAGTTATGAAGTTTTTCTGAAAAGTAAATTTACTTAATACATTTTAGTTTCTTTAATTTTAAGTCTTCATTTTGTGATGGATGTAACATTTGTCCAATATGGACCTAACGCTCTAAAGAAAAACGCTCAATATATCTGTAACTCATTTCAGTTATTTGTTTTGTTAAAATATATATTTCAAAGGAGCCAGTAAGATTCAGTTCATGACAAAAACTTCTATAAAAAATAATCACATTATTTTGAAAGTGTTTCTGAATGTCGTGATTATAGAACATTGTCTCCTTTACAATTTTATTGTCTGTATTTGAATTGAATATTAATTCACATCACGTTTGATAGCTTCTAGCGGTTTGGTTATATTCGTATAACCAAACCGCTAGAAGCTATATAGGTTATTTGATAAATGTGTATTTCATTCCAAGGTGGATTCTTTGTGGTAATACCGACATAGTCAGATTTTTAGTACTTAAAATATAAACATATCACATAGCTAGCAAGATTACAGTGGGTTTTACTTGTTAGGTGTGCAAAAAGGTTTTGTTATCCATCCCTTCTATTGGACACGTATATCAAACCACGATGTTATAAAAGTAAAGTATTAGCCCGTAATGTTTAACTGCTGGGAGAAGGCCTCTCATCTCACTAAAGATATCAGTACATACAGTGAAAAGGATGAGGTGTAATCAACACGCTTGCCTAATGCGGGTTGTTGATCGAAAACCCGGGAATTGAACCCGATACCTCAGGCTTGGCAGGCGAGTGCACATACCACCGTAGGCCAGCGAGGCTATAAAAAAAAGATAAATTAGAGAAAGTCAGAGTTTCTAAAATTAGACAATAAAATGAATGATTGAGGAAAAAACGTTGTTTCCGTTCGCTGGCCACTATTCACCCTCGAACGATTCGACGTGGTTTGACATTGACTTTCATACACTGTTAAACAGTTCCACGGAAAAGTTGATACGAAATATCTATAAAAGATTGCAAGAACAAGATGTTGACACAACGCTTATATTAAAATTTACGCAAATACTAACTTGTTTTGTAATTTTGGTTAAGGAAAATGTTATTGTTGAAATCAGTGTAGGGTTTCAACTGTACGACATTTGAATTTACTGTATTCCTTTGCATTGTATGTTCTTCTGTACGAACATACTAATTATGCACAAATATTATAGTTATAACTCATTAGATAGCGATTATGAAGATTAGTTTTTTATCTCCAGTACTAATACGTCCTTCACACAGTTACGTACTTCTTAAAGTTTTCAATACAGCGGTGTTGTTTTTCATTGTTCATCATTTTCATTGTTTACTTATGTGCAGTAAATTTTACAGGAAACCTTCAATGGTTTTAGTTCAACATCTAAAGACATTTAGAGCTAGTTGAACTTCCTACCAGCTTACAATTGTGAAAACAGGATATACTCGTAGATTGTTCCTATCGAGTGAAATCACTTGAGTTGTAGTGACACTCCTAAGCTTACGTCTTTATCTAGTATATTACAGTATTAAATAAAAATAATTTATTATAATCTGAGATCTATTTCTGTTTTAAATACAAGAAGCTGTTTTATCTTCTTTCAACATTCAATGGACAATGGTTTCATTAAAGCTGCGTTTTTTTAATAACTGAATTACTGACTTGAATCTCTATTCATTTTATAGTTCTTAATGCTGACTTGAATCAAATAGGTTACCACTTATTTTATAGTTCTTATCCTAATGTATAATGTACCTTCAGTTAATATCAGATATATCTCCTTAATTTTTCAATAAGAGCAGATTAGATGATTAGATGTTGGAGACATTAACTTCCTAGAATCTAGAAGTACAGTTTGTAATAGGTATGTCAATAGGAGGTCCGCGCCAAAACCCAAACGTAACTTTTCAATTTCGTTTTACTTCATATTCGCTTCTATTTAAGCATCAACTTTATTTCGGTCCTGTCTAAGTAGTGGTTCTTCGATATTTTCGGTACAATTGATTGAATCTTAGGTCATTCTCCGACCCTTGATGCATCCACTGCACTCATGTTGTAACACAACCTCACTTTCACTTCGTTATGTAAGCAAGATTGCGATATCGCGCCCCCGCCCACTGCCTTTAGATTATCCCATCTCAAATACGTATAACACTAAATGCTTGGCAATTATTCGGTGATTAGTTTGAAGGTATTTTAATGTAAGTGTCAAAACGGATGTTTCGAAGTTAAATTGAATTTTGTGTAGCTATTCAATAGCTCATTAGCATTTGGTAATTTAAATCATTATTAATTTAATAGCGTCTGAATATTTCTAGTAATAGTTGGTATTTACTATCAGGTGGTAACAGGTAATAGGTAATTAAAACTGGAATGTCTTCAAAAATGTTGAACTTAAATAGGAGAGAACAAGTTTTAAAAATGTCATGCAAAAGGTGTCCATAAGTCAGTAGGTCTATAGGTTATCGTTACGTAATATATAAATGACAAATGTTTAAAAATATTGTTGACATGTTGACGGTGGACGAAGTATACTCGTATAAATATAATTAGGTTAAGGATACATGTAGGAGAGAGTAACAAATGCGAACGCTTGAAAAAGTCTAAATCACAGCGATATTAAGGGATATAAAATATTTATTGATTTATAAGCAAAAGTCTGTCTAACACATAACTGATCAAATTGGAATATTATATTAAAGAGGTAAAATTTGTAAGTGATGTTTGTTTATATTTTCGAGTTAATCTCGGGAAATACCAGTCCGATTTGAATAATGTTTTTTGTATTAGATAGCCACATTCAACGGGAAGGTTATAGGCTATCTACATTTTACATCCAGAAATTTCCACGCGACCAGGCACAACGCGAGTACTACCGCGGGACTCTGCTGGTATTTAATAGTTCCAAAATAACAAAAAGTTTTTATAAAAGAAACGAGGGACTTCTTTCAGATTATCTATTTATCGTATAGACTATTCATAATAGACAGGATATTAGTCATTATTACCTAATAATTGCAATACCTAAGTACGAGTACATCTATTACGGAATTTTCCTCTACGATCTGACATTTCACTGCAATAATACCCAAGATGTATCTAGCTAATATAAATTAACTAAATTACCAGACAATCTGCCTGTATAATACGTTTTTGAATGTTAATTCGCGTCGAGTCAACCTTGACCTCTCTGTATTCAAATATCACACGCCACTGTTATAAAATGTCAAATCTTCTTACTCTTCTTTAAATATATATATAATAAAAATACAGCTAATCTCGTTTTATATTAATAAAAATATCGGTTATATGAAGTTAGTATCTAAAGCATATATCTATGTATGTATAATCGAATTACTAAAAAAATATCTCAAGTATATCATATTATCTTCAGCAAGAGCGCTGGGCTGTGTAGTGGCAATGGGACCCTAGTTTAGATATTTCTATGGTTATTTTCTTTATTATTTATGATACTTTATTTATTACGTAAATTTAGTATACACTTGTTTCAATCGATAGGTCATGTCGAAGGCGTTTAGGCGGTCTAAAATCTGACACCAGGGTTAACCACTAACCAATACGAACTAAATTGATCATGGTTATCAAGTTAGATAAACATATAGATTAATTATCAACTTAATATATTTTTCAATGAAACAGTTTCAATGAATTGTATCGTGTCTTAGAAGACAATATACTCGTACATCACAAGAAATAGAGTACTAGGCAGAAAAATGTATCGACCTCCATACGTTTACTAACTGACATACATTCAAGCTCTCACTTATCTTACCTAATTCACTGTGATAACGTCAACAAGTCTACTTCTTATGTAAAAGTTATGTAAAGACAGAACCTGATTTATCGGAGGCGTTGAACATTGTAATTACGTGGAAAGTATTTGTCGAAACAGTTTTGTTAAGCGTAATTACCTGATATCATGTCAACATTTTGTTAATTTCTTTCATATTGATCTTTTAATTATACTTGTTTACACTGTGTAAGTGCCACAGTGTAAGCGACGGAATTTAAAGAAAACTGAATATTAATGATATTTTTAAATTTTGATACTCATTGCTCGCTTACAAGGGCAGCCTGTGTGTCAAAATTTACTTAGTTTATTAGGCAAACATTAGACTAAAAACACTTTTATATATGTACCATCCAATACAATTAAAAACGAAAACCAACAAGAATCATCCCTAAACAACTCTAAACCCTTAAACAAAAACTAATCTTTCCTTCTTTTACAGGCGCCCAATTCAAATGCCCCGCCAAGGACGGGCAGTACGAAGATGACAGACAATGCGACAAGTTCTACGAATGCGTCGACGGTGTCGCCACCACCAAGCTGTGTCCCGACGGTCTGGTCTTCGACCCGACCATCAGGAAGATCAACAAGTGCGACCAGCCCTTCAATGTAGACTGCGGTGACAGGACTGAGCTGCGTAAGTTGCTTAACTATATAATATATGTTACTTGTTCATTCATTAATTCATATTCAACTGTTTTGAATGAACAGAATTGCAATACTCAGAGTCAGTAACAATTTCGCGCGCTTAGAGTCACTAATGATTCCTTAAGAGTGGATAATGAGAGGTTTTAGACATATAATGTATGGAAAGTTACTTCAATTAGCTAGTTGTCGATTTAATTTACGTCTCTCTCTCTTAGTACGGAAGTTAGAAGATGGTACTTTGTCATACTGTCAAATGGTTCCGAGGTACCTAAGTCTTTCGGCCTCTACCTTAGATACTATCTTTAAGAAGCATTGCCTGGCTTGCGTTATCAAAAGACTTAAGTCTTCTTACGACAAAAATCTCTGAAAAAACATCCTATTTTAACTGTGCAACATAAAAAGCTATTTAATCATCAAATCACGTGCATTCGAATCGCCAGCTCACAAGTTCTTAACTCGTAAGCAATTCAATCCTATTGAACAAAACAAAAGACAAACGTGAACTAAATAATACGAGACAAGATAGCGACACATGCCTTCCTATATTCTGCATCCTTCATTTGTTTTTCTTATATAATAGTAACTGTCATACAAGGAAAAGACAAACATCGTGACATATGTCACCTTGCATTTATTCTAAGAAAGTGACTGTCTTTTGAGGTCACTCTAGTTCCTGTTTAGTGAAGGTGTGGACACCACCTTTGACCAGCTAGGTCATTACAAGCACCACTGAACTTCTAGGCCACCTACTTCGCCTAGATATTTACGTAACCTAGGTAGTTAAATTACATATGATGTGTTGAATGGAACTTGTTAATTAAGGCATTAAACTTAGCATGCTTACCGTTTTATATCGAGTGTGAAGCTGATAATTAGTCATGATGTTTTATTCAAAAGTTTTCGTACTGTAGTTTGATTCAGCTATGTTTTTTTTTAACTTTTTTTATTTAAACTGTTGTGTCCACTGCTGGGCAAAGGACTCCCCCAATTATTTTCGCCAAGATCTATCTTTTCGCCACATCTTTCCACTTAGTCACCACTATTTAATCGAAAAATTCGATTCAAAGATAATAAGACCATTTTATTCCAACATCATTACAAAGAATAGCAAGCTTGATTCTTAGAATTTACATTGAGTAAATAAACTTATAACAACCGTATTCCTTTTTCAAAATAATTGTGATTTCGTGCTTGAAAATCGTGACATGATTACAGACATAGACACTTTGACATTGATTTGTTGTCTCGAAATAATCGTGAATTCAAAAGAGCAACTAAAGTTCTCTTTTATCGCCTAAAAGAGCATTTATTGTCATTTGATTATATCAGGTGCCTATTAAGTTATAGGTACCTAATTAAGTGACAATCGACACTCGAAACTGCGGTAAAATTATCCCAAGGTCACATCAGAATATCACCCATCTCATTCCATAATTCGAGTGTTTAAACCTGAATTGTATAATTTTTAAAAGTAGTTAACATTGACTTGGAGTTTTGAGAACAGGTTGCTGATTAAATTTTTTGGATGAAACATTCTTTTACAATGTTATAAAAAAGTTATAAAAAAGTATGCATGTAATGCATGCATGCAGTCTGAAGAATTAGGAAACCGGTAAATTGTGCATAGAATTAATTAACATTTTATAATAAGCTAAGCTCATAGTCATATTTTTATCAAATTAGTTTTGACCCTGAAAGTTAGTAGCGTAACATCTTGAGTTTTAAGCTGGCCTAGGTAATTAAAGTGAAGTCAAAATTTTAAAATACTTACAATTGTACCAAGACACCTCAATATTTTTTTAAAGAACTTTCCATTGAGAGGACATTATGTGCGCAGGTTCAGTCAAGTCTCTCTCACTGATGTTTATTACTTTGCAGTTTGCATAACGAAGCGTGCAAAGGAGCAACCATTAATTTTCATCGGCATTTACTTACTCAGAGCTACTATTTACTCAGAGCTGCTATTATAACTCATATACATAAATGTACTATACTTGCTTAACCTATACTTACCAACTTCTCTCCAATCCACAGAACCCCCCAAGCCCAACAACCAATGCCCTCGCCGCAACGGTTTCTTCGCCCACCCTGACCCCTCTGTCTGCAACATCTTCTTCAACTGCATTGAGGGTGAATCTATTGAAGTCAAGTGTACCGCTGGACTCCACTTCGATGAGTACTCCGGCACCTGCGTGTGGCCTGACTCCGCGGGAAGGCAGGGATGCGCTGCTCAAGATAGTAAGTTATGGTTTGAATAAGGTTATGAATAGAATGAGTATAGAACTTTCTGATAACGTCATCTGTCATTGAATGAACTCTAAGCATATCTAGGGTGGCTTGATCTGACTTTGTAATAGTCTCAGACAGTCAACGTCCGGTTAAACTGGGACATACATTTACAATTGTAGTCTTAGATACGACGCGTATATTAAAGTGTTTCTATTGCAGTCTTATCATAATTTAGAACGGCTTTAAGTTGATACTGTTATCTAGTTGTAACAGTTACATTTTAACGCTTTAAGTTTGAATTAGTTCTAATCTTAAGCATTTGCTAAGCAAATCTGTCATTATAAACCACAAACCAAAAAACGTAGAAAAAGTATCATCTTACAATGTCTAAAGCAACCTTACCAACTCTCCATTTACTTTACAGAGAAGCTCAAGGACGGTTTCGAATGCCCCGCCGACCAAAAGGTAGATGCCCAGGGCCAGATCGTCGCCCACCCCAAGTTCCCTCACCCCAACGACTGCCAGAGGTTCTACGTATGCCTTAACGGAGTGGAGCCCAGAGACCTTGGATGCCAAGTCGGAGAGGTCTACAACGAGGAGACGCAGAAGTGTGATGCCCCTGAGAACGTTCGCGGGTGGTAAGTAGAAACAGTATTATGAACATTTATCTTACTTTGTCTGTTATTGTGGATAGATATTATGCAACTTAAAGTAGTACTAATTAGTACGAACATTTACTTTGTCTATTTTTGTGAGGAGATAATGTACCCTTAGATACCCTCTTTATACTGGTCTTTACTATTGAATTAGTGATGAGAGTTACTGCTTCTACGTTTAATATAACCCTATAGTAGTATGTTTGATTAGTAAGACTAATTTCTATTCAAAATATGAGATGCACAGTTTTTGTCACGTATCAATTTAAACGTTACCACTCTCTCTCTTTTGGATACAGCTCTCTATCTCTTTTTGCCATTTAATTTTCCATCATAGATGAACTATTTCATGTAATTATTATTGATATTATAGGGTTTTACTAATTTTCTTTTCTGTTCACAGCGAGGACTGGTACAAAGACTCTGAGGAGGCAGCTCCAGGCCCCAAAGCGAGATCTTAAGTCTACCTAGTGATAATGTTATTATAATTAAGCACTAAGACTCAATAAGTTAATACAATCTAAGTTAATAATACTTGTTTTTTATTTACCCACATCCTTATTTGAAGAGAGAAGAAATGATTGAACGATCGGTTGAATATTTTTTCTCATGGAAAATTCCATCGGCAATAACATTGCTTTCGAAGAAATCACGCTTAATACTCGTGTACATGTTTGTCTTTGGACGGATGTTTTGCGCGCAGAGAAGCATAGGTCAAGCCCACAATAGAGGCTTTTAAAAAAATACGACTTGTTTACTCAGAATCATCTAACTAAATTATATAAAGGTTACTAGAACTTGCAAGCATATGCAAGGCATATAGGCATTGGCAAGCCATAGGTACACTTTGTGTATTTGTACACTAATGGATATAAATGGAAAACAAAATAGAAATAATAAATAAGGGATATTTATTGATAAGAGTTACAAGATGGATAGATGATTGAAAGCGTTTGGGGAGAACTCTGTTAGAAACTGTTAAGAGAAACGGCATATGTTAAGAAAAACAAAACACAATACATTAAACAAGTAGACCAGTCATCATACTAACTGCCACGCTCAGAGACGTCCATTAAATCGACATTTAACTAATTGACATAATTTTTTATACATTACATGTCAATATCACTCATTAAATCTCTACTAAGGAAGCATTAGACGACTCTAAATGCAGACATAATACTTTCTACAAAATCATAGCTTATCTATACTAATATTATAAAGCTGCAGTTTTTTTGTTTGTTTGTTTTAACGCTCATGTCAGGAACTACTGGCCCGATCAGAAAAAAATTCCAGTGTTGGATAGTCCACTTATCGAAGAAGGCTATAGGGTATTTTTCATCCCGAAATTCCTAAAGGAACGCGCACAACGCGGGTCAAACCGCAGACGCTGCTAGTGAATCAATAAATAAGTAGATACCGAAGTTATTCAACTTTACTTTCAACAAACTATTGAACCGTGCAGTCAGACGACTGTCAATAAACAATTCTAATAGTTCCATCTTCAGCCAATCACCTCTAACCTTTCCGTGCATCTTCGCGAAGTAAAAGTGATCCGAAGGATGCTTTCAACTGATATTTAGATGACATTTAGACGTCCTACATACTCAAGAGTGTGGTAACGTGAGATCCTCAAATTGTATGATAGATTAAAGTTTTAATGCATAATTTATATTCAAGTATCGATATTGCTACGAGTCTGCTTGTACCGGTATAAAAGTCTTAAAATATGATAGAGGGAAGCATGATAAACATCAGTGGTTGTAAATAGGTATTCAGATTAAGATGGTAAATTAATTAGCTAAGCCAATTAGAATCCATAATTTTTCTATTTAAGACTAGCTGTGCCCCGCGGTTTCACCTGCAGTGCACCTGCTTCCGTGGGAATTTCGGGATTTTAATTACTTATTGATCAAATTACATATTAAACACTGTTACACTGTGTTTTGTCTTCAGAAAATTGCGTATGTCAGAAAGTGACAAACCATTTGATAGTTAAAATGTTCTTAATACGCGGTAAAAAGACCCTAAAAGTATCAGAAACTAGACTTTCACTTCGCATTTTACTCCACTAGTTACAATATTGTATAAGTACTTGATGCTCGTTATTTTATAACCAATAACAATTTTAATTGTTATTTTAAATATGCAATTGTTGCTTTGTAACCCTAAAAAGTAGTCCTGTCATAAACGACCAGTCATCATTGTTAATTTAATTACCGTTTAATTTATGTTTATTGAATCACGTTAAAACGTTCTCTTTTGAAAAAACAATAACGACGTTGACAAATAAATGAATTATTAAATACATAAAGATTATGCGAAGAAAAAAATAAAGTATACGTCGAAGGTAGACTTCAGACTGCTGAATGCTGCAGCTGCAGGCAACACTTCATGTTTCTATTAAAATTAATAAAATACTTAGGTTGCTGCGGTTGTTGCACTCCGCGGCTGTAAACCGTAATATTAAAATTCCACATTTGGAATTTTGGTAGAGTTTCATAGAACCATTATAGTCTGCAGCGGCAGTTTGTAGTCTGCAGTCTGTATTAACTCATGCTGCCGTACTCAAAAACGTCTATTAAATCGACATTTAACTGATTGACGTTCCTTTTCTTACATTACATGTGAAAATCACTCATGAAATGTCTACAAAGGAAGCATGTGACGTCTCTGAGTATGGACGATAGTTATAAAGGTACAACTATCTTTCTCAGCAGAGGCCATCAAACTAAAATTGAATTGAGAAGTATCTTGCTTACAATCTTAGGACTTAGCACAAAGTATCTTGGATGCCCTGCCCAGTGTCTACGAGGTAATCATTTAGATTACAAAATTTACAACACTTTTGGTTTATTTCGTTATTTCTCAAAATGACGAAGGAAATCAATTTGCTAGTTTCAGTCTTTAAACTAAAGTACATAGTTTTTTAGTATTTGTGTTAGTTTATTCTAAATCTACCGGAACATTAACTTGGCATACTTCAACTCCAGAATCTACTCAATTTAAAACGCCTGTCAATAAGAGACTTTTGAAAGGCTTTGTCCAACTGCGAAGATGTTATTATTATTACCAGCCGTTACTGTCCCACTGCCGGGCAAAAGCCTCATTTCTTCTGTCAACGTTGGTCTGCTCAAGGCAATTTAAAGCTAATTCAGGCTAATATTTATGTGGGACAATACAGGCTAAAAAAAATCATGGAGTCACTCCCATACATTTAGTTATACATGAAGAAAGTTACGCAAGTTACGCTACATAGTATAAAACAAAGTCACTTTCCGCTCTCTATCTGTCGCTATGTATGCTTAAATCTTTATAACTACGCAACGGATTTTGACGCGGTTTTTTTAAATAGATAGAATGATTCAAAAAGAAGGTTTATATGTATAAAAATTCCTGAAATTTCTACAGGTACGAGCACAACGCGGGTAAAACCGCGGGGTGCTGCTAATTAATAATAAGTATAGTTTTATCAGTCTCCACTTCGTAACACGTAGATATGAAGTCAAATCGTTCATGATCATCGCCCCATGATCGTGATCATGCCGCTCATTTCCGCGTATTAATTTTCAATCAAGATCCTAAAATAAACCTTTATGTCAATTGAATTACTACTTTCAAAAAAATTCTTGTTGCAAATTGATACGATCGCTTTTGAAAAAATAACTACCTAAATGCCAATCATAATCAGTTTTGAGTTTCTCGTCCTTTTTGAATTCATTCCTTCACTAACAAAAAATATTAAAGGACATATTTAGCAACAACGGCAATTAAAAACATATGCTAATACGAAGATAAATAAATAGTTGCGCAATAAAACATAGGAATCTTCCTTTATTACACTAGCTTGAAAATTAACATGCGATTTTGTAACTTGAAACTTATTTTAAAGAAAAATACATAAGGTCGGAATGTGGTTATGTTTCAGGGTTAATCAGCGTGTAATGTTTGCGATCCCAGCTTTTTGTAAAAGTCAAACTTAATAATGTATACAAAATAGTATATGTTGCAACATGTGATCATCATATATCCTTCACTGCAACTTTTATCATTATTGAAGAGTCGCTAGTACGCTAGTACAAAAGACATCAACGGGGTCACCCAAACAATTTCTCATAGAAATGTATCTATTTACTTTGATACAATTTTATCATTATTTATTATATTGTTTTATATATTCCAATTAAAGAAGTGACCTTTAAAAATAGATAACAACATAATAACCTTTGATTTTATTTATGAATAAGTGTTTATTTAATGAATAAGTTCGTATAGGTTAGTTGCCAGCCCTGGTGTCAATGTTTTAGACCGCCTAAAAGCTTCCAGCATATTCTAACGATAAAACAACCTAGAAAAGAACTATGATACTTCAGAAAAACTCATAAAAGTAATCTTCACAGAGTAAACAGCTGTTTCTAACCAATCATTAAATAAATTGCAACTTTATTACCCAAATAAAAATGCAAACAGCATTACGGGTGGAATGAAAGTACCATAGATAAGACAATGATTGATGACCTTTCTTTTCTAGACAAGAGAAAGGACTGATCAGCACGACTTCGATCCTACTTTTATTTTGAGGCGCCTGTTGATTGTGTTGAGTTCATTACTCTCTTTAGGCGCCATACACACATAATGCGAGTGCGGGCCGGTTGCGGATCGTGCGACGTTGCCTTTCTTGTATTTGTATAAAAGATGGCATTATTTACACTGTGTCACACTGCCCATGGATTTAGGGCCGAAACTGCGTTAAGCGTGCGCTCTTCGCGTGTGCCCGCCACGTGCGGTTTCGTACAAAAGTGAACCGTCGCATGCGCATTATTAGTGAATAGAACATATTAGTATATAAACGAACTTTAGGTTTTGGCCCGGTTAAGTTAAGCTTAGATAGGCTAGTTTGGGCTCAGTTAGGCTTAGTTAGGCCTTTAGAATACTTATTCATTGCATTGATTAGTAAGAAAGATCAGAATCTATAAGGATGGAAGAATAAACAGACTATATAGGTCATTACTTGGTATCCAATACTGATGCAATATTTACTGTTAGTGCTCAGTGCTTCAATTAGATCATTATTGTACAGTTGTTTAACAATTACACAAAGAACTTATTCACTAAATTGTTCACTCTTAACAATTACATCACATCAATATTGGACACTTACATGCTGTAACTTATAACGACAACTGCCACCTAATGAGTAATGCCACACTCGCCAGCACGGCACGGCCTGACTCGTATTTGCCGGCTCGTAGGAGCTGTGCGCCCTCGGGATGCTATGTGAGATTGCCATATCACATGACCATGAATATGGTAATACTATGAAGGTATGAATTGGAATGAATTGGAGAACTTATTGGATTTTATGTCAACGTAATGCCAACTTGATTCAATAGTAAGACCATGTCGGAGGCCTTTGGGCGGCTTCAAAACTCCAATACTAGGGTTAGACACTAACTTGCTTTAGGAAACTAAGTAACTATAGCCGACTTACAATGACTCATGAATCCCGTTTTGTGTTGATTCTGAGTGTTAAATGTGTGTACGAACAAAGATTACGGTGTTGGCATTACCTAGTCGGCGCCAGGCCAGAGCTGGCAAATGTGGCATCATCCAACACCGTGGTTATAATTAGGTGAAATCGTGCGAGCACGCAATGCCGGGACCTATGACTAGACTAGCCAGTAGTTTAGACCAGTTTGCGATAGGCATTCAGTTGCCCAACTATTAATTATAGTGATGTTGCCTAATTGCCTTTATCATAGCTTGGCATGTAGAGCTTGAATTGCTTTTTAAGTGTTATCTGATAAAATCGTAATTAAACGATTTATTAGTTAGTAAACAATGTAATTATTCAAAGAATGTTAATTAGAACTTTAGCTGCGTGCTTAGGTCGTTATTATTATGTTGACTCATATGTAAATGATGGCAAGCTTAATTCTTAAATGAGCTTTTAAAAGCGTCTTCGTTGAACGAACAGCAGGAAAAAATATTACAATGGTAATAAACAGATGAATACGACATAAAAAACTACATCTTTTGTTTTTCGAACACATTTAAAAAGCGAACACCATGATTCCAATATTAAATCGACAGCCTCCAAAGCAAGTAATTTCGAATGGAGAACATAGTTTATATTCTCTTTGGACATCAAATAAGGAATAATAAGCTCATAACTATTAAATAAAATGACTTGGAAAGCCATGAAATTGGCCATGGCTGTCAGTTGAGGTCCTTACCTCGGATGTATAAATAGAGGTACGTAATTTATGTATCAATGTGACAGTAATCTGTGTATGCAAGTTTTTTTTTGTACCGGTTTAAATACTTCCAGAAGTGTAATCGTTTGACTATGGTGCGTATTAATTCTTAATTAAGTCGTTAAGTATGTATTCCTAAATGAACAGTAAGATTGGCTATGCCTATCTGAGAATTTAGGATTTGATGAAATCTCACGTTGTGGTATAAAAAAATAGCGTTACAATAATGTTTTTATTTGATTTTTTATTATGACTTTTTATATGACCCTTTTTATTTGACTTCAAAAATAAAGATTATCGGAATCAACTTAAGATTCAGGATGTTTCAGTCAGGATTCAGTGTAGCTCTATGCTTTATGGTATGATACGAGTATTAACTGACTTAAAACCAATTTAAAAGTTTATATGTATGAATGCGATGTTTTTAAAACAATTTTCTTTCTGCATCCTATTTCGTAGTACTGTTATGTATGATATATGTACTATGACAAAATCAACTGTAGTATAGGTCATCTGTACCTATACCTACGTATCTAGCCTAGTATATATTCATGAAGGTTCCTAAAACTCCCTTAAAGAGCATGAAGAATATATTACGACATCAAATTTCAACTAACTACACAAAACACATCTTATCGTCGTTCATTTGTTTATTACCATTTATTAACTCATACTTTCCACCAATAAAAAAGACAATAACAATAAAGCTTTCACAATAATCCTCAAATTAATTAATTGCATTTACATTTGTCGCATGAGGTTGTAGTTTAAGTTGCGCGTGCGCACGAGTCTCGCCACAGTCAGCGTTGCTGCCAATACGGGGCAACCTTCGGCGGGAACCGCACGTAGATCAGTTAAATTTAATTTTTTAAATAAAAATATAGAAAAATAAATAAAAATGAAGAGTTTATTCGTCATAGGATTGGCGTTGCTTGGAGCCGGTATGTTTTTAATTTTTTCAATTTATTTGGACATTATTTTCCCTCTTACGTTATCTTTTTCTTTCTTGTGAGTCATGGTTCTGGAAAGTTTGGAAGTTTAACACCATCATATAACGCAATTGATTTAGTTAAATCTCTCCTGAATACTTGCCCCTTGAATAAGGATGTACGGTACTTCATTAGTTCCGTATAAGAAACTATATTTCAAAATTTTATTGAATTAAGGGCTGTTTAATTTGGATAGTCTCTTTAGGCACAAATTAGAAAAGTTCTGTTAAAAAGTGACTTTATGAACAAGTGTACTACATGCAATATGCATTAATTATAGTCCAGCTTTTTAAACTTTCATATGTGCTGTTTGGAAATGGATTGTTCTCAGTTTTGTAAATGTGAATCCTAAAAATAATTCCAAATCATTAAAATTACAATATTTGTCATTTAAAGTCATATTGCTAGTGAATTGATTCATATAGAGTTTCAAACAACTTTCTCTTAGCTTAGTCACAATGCAAGTTATGACAAGTAGTCTTATTTACTTCCTTACCTTACTATTTTGATATTCAAACATTTGTGTGAATTCAAACTTTAGCATTGTTGAAACTATATAATATAACTTTTATTTAACAAACTTGGTGATCGTTTTTGCTTTACTTTAAGTTATTTTAAATATAGAACTGTTTGAAAATGTTGTTCCATAGAGCTTAAGTTTCCTCTTTGCTTTCAAACCTTTTTCAACCAAAGACTCGGCTATTCTAATTTTAAATAATCCGCACCATACTTGTAAGTTCCATTTAACAAGGTTGTTAATGATTATTCTAGACCTCTTTGCTAAATGTATTTGGAACTATTTGAATTGAGATTAGGCTGAATGTCAGTACAATATCTTATTAAAAACCACCTTTCACTACACAAACGCGACAATTGGACCGATATGTTGCAAGGGCATAACGCCACTTACCAACTTGCGATCACGACAATATGTTTTCGAAATTAGTGTCGTGTAAGTAAACTATTATATTGTTTGTGATGAAACTTTTCGTTTTGGGCCATGTCATTAAATTAAATATAAAAACACGTTTCTTAGATAAATAATATGTTTCTAAAACTTACCTAACTAGGCTCTAAGATAGGTTGTAACTTTATAGTTTCATTCAAACCCAAAACCAATTTAGCCATACTTTTGCTCACCTTGGCAGCATATTATAAGAATCACAGTACCGTAAAATTATGTTTCCTAATAGGCTGAGTAATTTCACTATGATAACAACAACCTTCTTCTTACTTCAGAGACAAAAAAAAACTGTTTAGTCTATACGCATAAGTCTATACCCCATACTCTTTAATCAATACGCATATCATAGACAAGAACTAGCCTAGTGACCATCAAGTACAATCGAATTAAGACCAAATCGAAATCGAATATCTATAGAACTCTTCCATTTCTCTCAGTCCTCTGCTATCCTCTTCAACTCTTTATATAAGTACTACATTAAACCTTTTATCAGTCGATATACTATCTGGTTGGATTTTCTTCCTGATTTCAACCCCTGACGCAAGAAGGGATGCTAAAAGTTTGATGTCGATGTCTGCGTATCTGTCTGTGGCACCGTAGTTCTTAAACGAATGGACCGATTTCGATGCTGTTTTTGTCATTTGAAAGCCAGTTGCCTTGCGATGGTTCTGCTATTTTTGGTAAACATTTTGATAATTTTTTATCTCAGAGGATGTAGTAATTTTAAATTTAACTTGTACCCAATGTTCAAATCATAATTACTTTTACCGTAATTACTCGTACCCATTTCTCTCACACAGAACTTTCTATAATAACATTAAAGTTATTAAGATAAATTAAGTTATGACTTAATTTGCATAAAAGTCCAATAAGTATAGCCGTACATATTGCTCAGTACACGCCCTGTAATTAATTGGAGGTACGTTAAGAATGCAGTAATTTTAAAGTTACTTTTGACCTTATAAATCTGGTTTTGCAACGAACAAACAGATTCAGTGACCGCTAAATTCGATTACTTGAAGTCTATTTGCAAATTGGCACTAGGTATTTTATTGAGCTTAATATTGGTTTAGTTAATACTAGCTATGTCCCGTTTCACCCATAGTGTACCCGTTCCCGTGGGAATTTCAGGATTTTGATTACTTATTATTCTATTCGGAATAAATATCAATCAAATAAAACATAAATCATAAAAATCGGTCCAGTTGTCCTTGAGTTACAATGGTGTAACTAACACGACTTATTTTATCTATTACTAGCTGTGCCCCGCGGTTTAACCCGCAGCGCCCCCGTTCCCGTGGGAATTTTGAGATTTTTATTCCTTATTTTTGTCCTAAAACCTTGTCCTGACAATAAGGAACACATTAAATAAAGAATCATCCAATTTGGTGCAGGCGTTCTGAAGTTATGCGCTTAGCATCAGATTCAGCGATTCATTTTTATATTATAGATAGATGTCGTTATTTTAATGGTTTTTGAGTTCCTATCCATATTTTCCATCCATTTTGAGTGCCATTTTAAAGTTCCATAACGTATTAAATGTTCGTAATATTGTTGTTTAAGATTGGAAATATTGTTTTTATGTGAACATGTTTTGAAAGGTCATTCATTCACTGATATCATCTTAATTGTTTTGGTTAATTTTCCTCTCTTAATATAATATATTTTCGATATCATAATATTCATAAGAAATGTGAGAAAGCATTCGTCCTTCACATAAGACAACTCGCCAATTTTATACATCATTTTATCTCTTTCACAGTTACGGCACAAGAATTCGACTGCCCAGAGAAGAGCGGTTTCTACGCTGACCCGTACCAGTGTGACCTTTATTACAAGTGCAGTAAAGGTTAGTATCGTATGAGAGAGTTATACAATGTGCCGAACATTATATGACATCGCCATGACACTGCATTTCATATTTGGAATGAAAAGGTAGAGTTGCATCTGTGAGTGGCATGTATAAGGACAGCAGCGCCCCACGGTTTTATCGCGGTATACCTGTTCTTGTAGGAATTCCGAATGAAAAATAGCCTATAACCTTCCCGTTGAATGTGGCTATCCATTACAAAAATAATTATTTAAATCGGACTGATAATTCCTGAGATTACCTCGAACATACAAACAAACAAACTTACAAAATTTTACCTCTTTATTCTACATATTAGTATAGATACTAAGTACTTATTACACAATGCAGATATATACTTATATGCTAATACTTAGACACTCGTTAGTACTCGCCGTATAAACAACCCAAGTTCTAAGAAACTTACTCAACACGAACTTAATGGCGTCCTCGAACACACAACGTTACTCCATAACAATAGCTCCGAGTCGCTACGATAAATAGACTGTGAAAATTCTTAATATTACTGCAGTTGAGGTTGCGTAGACATGTTGCTTGAGCACATGACTGCACAGGGATTGGTACTTAGGGTCGAGATAGATTTAAAGGAGTTTTATATGAGTAATTTTGAATTTAGAAAAAGAAAATTTTAAGTTAGGTATTGATTATAAACAATGTATATCTTTTAGTTTCTTTATAAAGTGACTAGCAGCACCCCGCGGTTCTACCCGCGTTGTGTCTGTTCCCGTGGGAGTTAAGGAATGAAAATTAACCTATAACTTTCCCGTTGAATGTGGCTATCTATAAAAAATATGTATTCAAATCGGACTGGTAATTCCCGAGATTAGCTCATACATATAAAATACCTCTTTATAATATTAGTATAGATGACGATAAGGTTCTAAAATAAAAGAGAACATAAAAGAAACTGATTGGTTCTCAGTCTAGTACCGATAATCAGAAGATTATCTTGGGAAGATCGGAAATCGCAGATTGGGTCGGAGAAGATAGCAATCTACGATTTCTTTTTGATATTGTTTCAATTTGCTAAAAGTTACTTTGATCATCTGTAGATTTTGTATGGGATCATTGTTACCACTGATCCAATAAATGCTGGTTCTACGAAAACAATGGGAACAATTTCTTGTTCTTTGTCTTTCCATTAATAGAATTACAAAGATCGATTCACATGGTCGAATAATGGAACAACCAATTTACTAGAAACCCCCTTTACTTTTTGTATTTAGCAAGTAGAAGTCTCTACTTGAAATCACAACCAACAACTATTATTTAAATTAGTAAACATTACAAAATATTACCAAGAGTTCATAAATAAATTATGATAATTAATTGTTCATTAAAAATTAAATGAATAGTTAAATGAAGTAACAGTGTACGTATGATACCGTTATTTCAAAACTATTACTTAAATTAACTGCTGCTTAAAAGTCATGAAATGTTGAGCAAAGCTTTGAGTTTTGGGGTCTTAAATCTATATGACTTATTTTCACATCTGTCTTATGAATTAATTAGTTAAGAACTAATCTATACTAATATTATAAAAAGGTAATTTTTTTAAGTTTGTTTGTTTTTTCGAGCTAATCTCAGGAATTACCAGTCAGATTGGAATAATTCTTTTTGCAATAGATAGCCACATTCAACGGGAAGGTTATAGGCAATTTTCATCGCGAAACTCCAACGGGAACGAGCACAACGCGGGTATAACCGCGGGGCGCTGCTAGTACGAGTACAGACATAAATTCATAGTAATGAACTTTTAGTCGACTATGTACGTATGTAGTCCTACTTCGTCTTTCCCAGTAAATTAAAAATATTTCTTAAAATATCTCAAACGTAATATGCTACTTCCTCATTTTGATAATTATAATTAAGATTTCGTTCCATTATAATGTTTCCGTTAAACGGATTAGATTCATTACATAAAAATCTCACGCTGCAATTAATGTACAAACAGGTAGATTCAGAAATTGCCCAATTATATAAGCATTTAGTTAGGTGTTAGATACTGCAAAATACCTACTTATTACGAAAACGATATCTTATAGGCGTAGTTAGACGTTGTGTGATTGATTATCTTGAACTCATCGGCCATTTTTAATTATTCTGCAGACATTTATATCTCTCTTGGCTTTAAAAAAGACTACCCATACATTTTCACTCCATTTGGCACCGGTTGTTGCAATCGTTAGACCATATCGGAGGCCTTTAGGCGGTCTAAAAACTCCGACACGAGGGTTGGCCACTTACCTGCTTAAACTTACTTACTTATTCCATTTTACCGTTATCACATGATTATTAGTCAAAAACGTCCATCTTTGGTCACAGGTAAATCCGAAGCAAGACTATGTCCTGACGGTTTAGTATTCTTGGACGAAAACCCCAACAAGGAGGTCTGCGACATCCCCTCCAACGTCGACTGTGGAGACAGGAAGGAACTCCGTAAGTACCCTGAATACAATCCAGAATTTTCCAGGAAAACCCAAGTGGTAGCGTGGCCGAGCGGTCTAAGGCGCTGGTTTAAGGCACCAGTCTCTTCGGAGGCGTGGGTTCGAATCCCACCGCTGCCAATATTTTTATCAATCTTTAGGATTCTTGTGGATTCTGACATAATAAGCTGCTAATAGGTACCTTGAGGTATGCGATATATTCATCAGGGCATTAGATTAGCATCAGATTTCTTAAATTAAACAAAGATCTAAAATGCTTAAAAACACACGTCATTTTTAATTGTCTCCTATTTGATGCAGTGGCAAATCAACTTTTATTTGTAAACAAAAAATACTCTAAGCAGTTGAATAAAAGTTCAATCATATCTTATCCTTAGTGGAAAACCAAAAACTTACAACTTTTATAACCTCGTATTAAAATTTTATTTGATTTTTCAGAGGAACCGAAACCAACAAAGGACTGCCCGCGTCTAAACGGATACTTCAAGCACCCTGACCCGCAGGTAAAGTTACCGAAATGTTAAGAACAGGTTATATTACCTGTTTTTTCAGTTCTGTTCGGTAGCCCTATGCAAGGACACAGTGTAATAAAAGTAATCGCCAGTATCTGATCAGATAAAGTTACATATTGCAACATAATTGTTAATAAAGGTTACCTACTTATATATACTTTTGTAACTTTACGTAGCTTAAAACCAATTAAGAAAGGAACTGAATTTTTGATTTACGACACCAAATAATAAAAAATGAACCATGTTAACAACAGATTGTCGTTTGTTCGAATTTTGAAATCCACCCATAAATAACAGAGTTATGCCCGAACATAAATCAAAACAGCTCTTCCTTTTTTAAAGTTATTTTGACTCTGGTTGTAATCTTCTTTTAGAGTAACTGTTATTTATTATAATTTTAATCATTTATCATCCCACTGCTGAGCAAACCTTACATGTATACTAGAAGCAGACTACGTCTGAAAACTGAAAGGGCCACTAAAATCATGCTTCTGAAGATTCTGAGACTTCAGACATGGCAAGAAATTTCGCTCGAATGTAGATGACAACTTCTCTTTTAACAACTACTTTTTTCTGGGTTACTTCCCCTCCAGCTGTTAACAAATGAATTGAGTTTAATCATTAATCATTATATTTTGCCAGGCATGTGACAAGTTCTTGTACTGTTCCGACGGAGTCCCCAACGAGCACCCTTGTCCCCCTGGACTGTACTTCGATGAGGAGTCTTCCAACTGCGACTGGAAAGAGTCGGTCAAGAGGCAATGCGACCATATCACTAAAGGTTTGTACACAACAATAGATAAAATCGTATGATTTTATTTGGTTTTCTAAGTATATAATATGCTTATGACATAGACAAAAGCACTCAAAGATTCCATAAAGATCCAGATGTTTTGTAATATTGAATGTGTTCATCAACTTTTGTAGTTGCGTGTACGTGTTAAATTAATGTGCAATGAAGGTTTAACTAAAAAAATTTACTTCTAAAATGTAGAGTCATTCTTCTTCTTCTTCTTCTTCTTCATCGAGTGGATGGTCTTGACCAATCCTGGTGTCAGAGTTATTGAGCCGCCAAAGGCCTCTGACATGGCTCCTGTAACGACACAATGTTAAGTGTTAAATATTTAAAACAGTTTAACAGTCCAGTTTGTTTTGTCACCGATACGCACGTAACACCTAATTAAATTCAGAACACTCTAAAATGCTCGATTTATATAAAAAAGCTATATAAATTCAAAGTATAACGCAGCTTTCACTTCCCCTCATTGTTGTTATTTCATAGAACTGTTACATGAAGCCTCGTGCTTGAATAACAATTGTATGTGCTTTAGGAATTTTAATTGAATACTAAGAACATTCCGTAAAACACTTGAATTTACTATTCATGTTGTTGGCTACAAAATTATGCAATTATCAAGATATACGAATTGATTGCGAAGTTTGCAAGCTTGTTTTTGTTGGATAGGTATTTGCTTGAGCTAATATATAGGTACTTATTAAAACTATGAAGATACTCGTACTTACGTACTTATCTTCACTATGAATTCAATGTATGTGTAAAGATATATATATATAATTGGACTATTATCTTCAACAGAGATGATGGATGATTTTCCAATTAATGTAAAGAAGAGGCCTCTACCAAGTAGATAAACAACAGATAATTTACTTTATTTAAATATTTATTTATAAAACTTCGAAAGAGAAAAGGCATATTTGCATCACAAACTAAATGATACATTAAGTAATGAGAAGCTGATCTCGCTGGAGATTGCACTCACCCGTTAACTTTCAAATAATTTGTTTATAGTACGCATACAGATCGCAGATACTCGTAAAAGATAAAGAAAAAAAAATATAAACATTTTTTTACTCCTCAACCTTCACCAACTATATTCGATAAAAGTTGGTACATATTTTTCCTCCAATATCATTATTTATGACTATCCAGGTTTACGAATAAATTATTATCTATGATTATGAAACTAACATTCTACCTTCCAGATGTCCTAGACGATGGATTCTCGTGCCCCGAGGGCGAGGTCATGGGCCCCAACGGCCGCGCCCTCCCCCACCCCACCTTCCCTCACCCCGAGGACTGCCAGAAGTTCTACATCTGCAGGAACGGAGTCCAACCCCAGAAAGGAAGCTGTCCTTTGGGCAAGGTGTACAATGAAGATACCTTCATGTGCGATGACGCTGAGAAAGTGCCTGGATGGTAAGGAAGTTTGAAATTATTGTTATTATTGATAAATCCTATCAAGATACGTTATTGTTGTATTTTCTCTAACCAGACTTAAAATTCAAACTATCATGACCGATTTTCAATTGTTTTTTGTCAAACTCTGCTCACTGAACAGTAATTCTTGTGTCATCATGACAATTAACTGACGCACAAAGTTTGACACGCAGTAAGTTTGATAGCGGTCAAAGTTACTGCGTGAAACCTTTTGTATCCGATAATGGATAAAACAGTTTAACCACTATAATTTCGTCAATTTGACTTCATTTAATTGTCACGATAATGACGAAATCACCACACTTGCAATTGCGACCAATGCTATTAATTTACATAGGAAATAGACAGGCAATAGCGGATGTCCTTTATTACCATAGGTTATTAGTGATATAGTGTTGTCTTTCCATCCTTCTTATGTTATGTAACATAATATCTGTTGGTCTGTTTGACGGATGGACCGATTCCAAGCCAGTTCTTTTTGTTTGTTTTTTTTTCAAATGATAATTTATTGTATTTTTTTTATGTTACAGTGAAAACTACTACGAAGGACTAGACAAGAACAAATTCTCCAAAAAGGCTTAAAGTGTCATAATTAAGATAACATTAGATCGTAATATTTTATTCCTATGTATTTTAAACTTAATAAACCTCTAATTTAATTAATTTCTGTTTTATTAATTAACTACCTTCACTAATTATTATTTTATTGGCCTTTGGTAAACACAGGTCCAATTTTATGAGTAGGTAGATATAATCAATATTTATTACTATGTATTCTAAAGCTGAGTGTCTCGCGTCGGTGGCACGCGACACGGTGGTTGCGACACCAAACCTCTGATTGGCTGCAACCTCACAGCAGCTCGTGACAGACAGCTCTGATTGGCTGTAATCTGACAGAAGTACGACACACAATGAGACACATAGCTTTGATTGCTGCATTGTTGATATTAAACGAGTTTTTAAGCTGCAATTAGCTTAACAGAATGATTAAAAAGTCTTGTTTGGAAAACCTTTATACCTAAAATAATATGAAGATGATCAGACTTATACATAACATAGCTGTCAGGAAATATCAAATAAGTTATTATTTGAAAGCCAAATATGAATAAGGTTTATTTAAATAAAGATTCTTTAATTTGGAAATATGAGACCATTTTCACTTATGCTAAGCTATGTGGCTATGTAATGAAGATGGTCATGCCGCCGCTTAGTTTGAAAATAAGCATGAACCACATACACATAGCTATAAATACGCATCTATAACAGACATAGCACATCTTTCATTTAAGCAAAGCTGAGCTAATTACGTTATTAGTACTAGCATAACGTCTGTCATAAAGCACCCTATACTATATTATTTAAAATAGGTTTGAGAAGCATTTAGATCTTATTTTACTATTAATTGAAGCGTACATTGATGTAATTTTTATTTATTCAAACGGGAACTTACGTACGACGGAGGTTACTGTTGAGTGTCCCCCAACACGTTTCGGTCACGTCCGGTGACCATCATCAGGAGGTGGGTGAAGCGAGAGCACAACGTCTCTCCCCGCACTGCATTTAGATCATCTTACTAAACTAAATATAGTTAGTACAATTAAGCAGAGTTTGCTAAACTAGACTTGGTTCCGTAGATACAGCATTATCTACTCTCTCGACATAGTTCCTAAAGGGGCCCATACACGGTAAGATTTATCTGTACAATCCGTTCAAGATCGTTAATGATCTTGACATACACCATCGATTCGTCGTTTCGATGGGTTTGACGCGACGGATCGTACAGATAAATTTTACCGTGTATGGGCCCCTTAAGCTACTAGTGACCAGTGGGTGTACTGCCTTCCGTCTGAATTTTGGGGGTGACTTCTCCTAGAATTTCTATGTTTTTCAAATTTTTATGATTGTTTTGTGTTACGAGTGTTCAGAAAACTTTAGCGTTATTATGCTTGTAGGTAGAGCTACTAGAGTGACCAATAAGTTTCGCCTCATGCCAAAACGACATAATCTATACATATATAATAAAGCTATCGAGTTTTATTTATTGTTTATGTGAACGCGTTAATCTCAGAAACTAAGAATTCCATTTGAATTGTTCTAGTAGTGGAGGATAGCCGTAGTCAACGCGAAGGTTATAATATAGGTTATTTTTCATCTCTCGAAATTTTTGGGCACTACACGGGTAAAAACGCGGGGCTCTGCTAGTATCAGCAGTTTCAACGAGCTTTACACTAAGTAAAGCACGAGAAATTGGTACATTCACTTACACGATTGCGGACCAATTACATTATAATAATTGTAGTTCACTTGCGCAACAGTGTAACACTGATGTAAGAAAGCTTGTTCAACTGGTACGGCACAATAGTCGATCTACAATAAACACATTCCATATTCAAATTTTATGACACATGCCAATCAGCTGTCAAATATGTAATTGATATTTCACATTAGATGTCGTTGTAGAGGTAATAGAACAAAGATTAATGTAGCGTATAAGAATTATGTGGTTTGAACATGGTATTAAGCCTTGTAATTGTTGAATTAGTGTGTCAATTGCTTTTTTATTGGCGTACGAAGTCATGGATGTGGATTTATCGTACTACTACATCACTGAATACTTTCTAAGTATGCTTAGCATCTATAAAGTCTGGAAGATACATAAAAGTCCGTAAACTGTCAAAGCGGGTACTAGTGCATGCTTGTATGTATCTCAAAGTGTACAAAACAATTCGATGAATTCGATGTAGATCTATATTTTCAATCCTTTACTTTAACTCTTTACCACATCCATATATTACTGCTCAATGTAAAATTCCTTGTAAAACTCGTACAGCGGGTGCGTTACGTTACATTGCCCCTAGTGTTGATAACAGATATCGACAAGTTTTTGTCTCGAGCAATTACAGTTATGAAAATGTACTTACTTGCCTTGTTGTAACATTAAGTATCAGAGTAGTAGAACTTTATTAGTAACAGCGGCTTTAGAAATAAAGGTTTACGCTCTTGATAGCTGGAGTACAAATGTACACTTCTTCCACGAAAGAAGTCGTTAATGAACGGCTATTATTAATTAATTTAAATATATTTGGACATCGAACATCATACATAAAAACTTATTAAGAGAGGATAGTAACATATATATATATGTTAGGACAGTCATTTATAGGACAGCGTATCAAAATGGAATAACACATAAAAGAAAATGTCAATGAATCATATAACAGTGAAAAATTAGTAGGTATGACAAACAGGATACATTATTAGTGTACTTCAGTACAAATACTTCAGAAATTTTGATTAAATTAGTATTGGAATGACATTTGTGATAACCCGTATTGCCTATAGAGAGTAGAGCTTGGCAATTCAATTCAATTTTGGTGTATAATTAAACCACTTGTACTGAGAAGACTGAAGAAGCAAAAACATTAATCACGATTAAATTTAAACAACTATTCTCCGTGAAGAGATTTGCTATAAAAAGTCTATTAGGCGTTGAAATTTCTTTATGAAAAGAGTGAGTATTAATGTACGCCTCGGGTGTCTAGTGGCATATGCACTCGTCTGCCAAGACTTTTCATTTCTATCAAGACGGTTCAATTCCCGGGTAGAACGAAAACATATTTCTTACATTTCATACATATTTTTTTATTCCACCTGGTAGTTCTAGAGATTAGCACATTTTGAAACAAACAAAATCAAAGGTTCCTCTACGACATATAGAGTTAATATTATCGAGCTTACATCGACAATATACATTTTAAACCTACCTACATTGTGTAAGGTGTTTTCCTTTGATGTTTCATAGCTGTAGAACACCCAGTAAGCAAACTCTTGGATCTTAATGATAAAACCTCCAAAAGTTCAAATAATAAGACGGAATTAGTCGTCAATTTAAATAGAAAGTTATTGTAGTCAGATTATGTAAACGTATCTATTACATATTTGCGAGTTGTTTGGCGAGACTGTTATGTCACTTCTGCTTTTGTTTACTACTTTATCAAAAAAACTAGCAACTCCCCGTGGTCTTCCAAATCCCCGTTCCCGTGGGAATTTCGGAATGTAAAATAGCCTACAACCTTCCCGTTGACTGTGGCTATCTGTTACAAAAAATAATTATACAAATTGGATTGGTATTTTCTGAGATTAACGGGTTCAAACAAATAAAAAAATAAACGATACGGATTTATTTTAGTGGTAAAGATAAAACTGGAGAGTTTGATTTTTTGTTAGTATAAGATAGATAAATAAAAATTAGCAAAATGTCGGATTTTCTGCAAGTGAATATGTTTCTTTATCTAGCTAGATTATTGGCCATCCCTGGTTTCGGAGTTTTTAGATCGCCTAAAGGCCTCCAATATAGGCTATCGATCGAAACAACAAAGATAGTGTAGCGCTCAGATAAAAATGCGACTTTTCTGTAAAAACCAGTCCAAATTCACTCATTCAAATGGTATTGGTCTCTGGTTAAATCAAACGTAGCGAAGTACAACATACCCACAGTCGCATTGAGAACCTCAAAAGAAGTTTCAAATGAAATTAATACTTATTTAATATACAATACAAACATTTTATGAAAAAATGGCTGACCCTGGTAGTTATCTGAGTTATATTTTACACATATCTAACTAAATCTCTCGGATGAGAGCTACAGTTTACAAGAGGCATATACTCGTATATTAAACAAAGATTATAAAAAAACGGCAACAACAGTTTTGAATGAAGCAACTAGGCTGAAAATTCAACATGTACGGGTTTTCCTCCTTTTGTACATAGTTTTCTAGTCTTCCGATCTTACGTAGGGACGTCAATTAAATCAACAATTACCTGATTGACGTCATTATTTATAAAAATCACTCATTAACCTCACCTAAGGAATCATTTGACATCCTGAGTATGGCGTTTAATTAACATTAATTCAGTTATCAATCAAATGAAAATATGTCCACCAAGCCCCACTATGCCGTGCGGCGCCGTGCGCGGGTCGGCTGCGCTTGCGCACACAGTGCTACCGGCCCGGCTTCGACGTCCAGACGTCGTGACAGACAAACATGACTAACTGTGTGCATTTCATCGTCCTTGCCACTTGCCTGGCCCACGGTAAGAATAGTCTTTAAGTTTAAATCGTTAAAAAGTATCGGATTAAAAAAGGTCGGAAAAAAGGTATTGGTTCAATGTTATTTGAAAAAAGAACTCTTAATTAAAGTGGATATCAATAACCTTTTTGGTGTTATGTTGACCTCATTAGATGCTTATTACCTTTTTTTCCTAGTTTTTCTTTATGAATTATTTTTTTCAAATGTCATTTACAAATTATACGTGCTTATGACAGTTCGCATTCACTTTGTTCTAAATTGTGACTTAAAGGTCACGCCTAACAACTAATAAGTTGAAAGCGGGTTTTTATCAGCAGGTGTTTGTAGTTAATCTATGTAGGTGTTGTATGACAAGTATCTATAGCTACTAAAGTTTACTTTACTCAATCACTGATACAGTTATATGTTCAATTTTACTGAGATATCTATTAATATTTATTTACCTATTACTATGAGTGCTGCGACAGTGACGGTAATTATTTTTTTCATTTTTTTTAACCTTTATTGTCCCACAGCTGGGCAAAGGTATCCCCCAAGCATCACCAACCCTCCCTGTCCTTTGCAAGCACACACCAATCGCTGTGACCGAAAATAGCAAATTGAAATAAAATAACCAATTCAACTAAAAAAACTAAAATTCAATTAAAAACTAAAAACTCGAAAATTTTAGTGTTCTCTTTTCAATTAGTTCGTGGCCACGTCACCGTAGCGCCCCCTATCTTACAATGACCAAATGTTCGACAAACAAATCACGGATCTTACATCTTAAGCCACGACGTTAATTAGGTATCTACATTACAAATAAAAACTCCTGTGTAATGTCTCAGTTTATCAAAAGAATCTCGCTCAGTCGTAATAGAGCGCAATTATTCTAATTATACGAATAAATTAATTGAACCACACTCATAACTCGTATGTGTTTAAGTTATTACAAGCGATTGTTTAAATCTACGAATGACCTTAGGCTTTCAACTTTCAAACGAACAAGTTATTAAACACGTTGATTTAAGAAACGATTTGATTGAGTTGAATTAAGGAAGCTATTAATATGTGTTGCTAAAGTATATTTAAGTAATAAGTTCACTTGTTGAATGAGATGGAAAGTTGTTGTGGAAAAGGATACTTGATTTACATGAAACATTACGAAAACAATAGTTGGTTTGGGTCCTAAAATGTTATAACACTTGAACGTTACTGCCGATAACCTTAAATTTTACAATCGCCTGGCAAAGGTGAGGATAGTTATGGTAAAATAAATCTAAACTAAAGGGGTGGATTGCGAAAGATTTCTTTATTTTATTAAGCACCTAAATCTATTTAATAAACATACGTGACATACGTTCTATTTCGTGCAATATAAAATACAAATTTGAACGAACAGTTTTTTTGTGCAAGCCGGTAAATTGTTCAAAAATATGGGAACTCAAATAATTTTTGGAATAGACAGCCACATTCAATAGGAACGTTATAGGCTATACTTCATCCTGAATTTCTATGGGAACAGGCACAATGCGGGCATAACCACGGGTCTCTCTTAGTCTTTAAATAATCGGACACATCTTTGAATACACAATTCGGCCACAAAACACCAAAAATATTCTATTAATTCTATTGTACCAACGACTTATCAACCGTGAAACTTGATAAACTTGTTTACATTCGCTCATTACATAAATGGCATCATAACATGAAGATTTACTACAATGTTATGAGTTTACACATCATAGACACAAGTCTAGGAAAATAACGCATGTAACATGTGATGATCACTTCATGAGTTCGACAGTCAACTATCTTTCAAAGTCTTCCTCATTGTTAGGGATGTACTTAAAAGTATTGACTTTGTAAGTTGCAGCCTTTTGCCGAGTACCTTGTACTTTTTTCTCTGTGTACATAAGTAAATTCTAACAAGTAAGTTTTTGGCAATAATTTTATTTTACTCTTATTCTTTACGTACTGATAAGAGTATTAAGAGCTATGATGCTACGCCTTATATTAAATAGCCCTAGTGAAAAGAAAACTGTCAAATCAGATCAAATATGGTGGTTCAGTGTTAGCCCCAAAGAGGCTCTTTTGATACCACCTTATGCTCACCTTTAACATTTGAAAAGTATTTTCTGTCTTAGGGCCCAAATTGCGTTAAGCGGCTGCACGCGACGGTTAACTTTTGTATGAAACCGCGCGGGCACCCGCTTAACGCAGTTCCGGCCCTAAAATCTTTATTTTTCGAGCAAAACGTAGCTACCACATGTGGTCAATCACTTTTATTGGTAACTAACTATTGGTAAGTTAACTTTAAAATCGTCATTTCTATGCAACTGTTACAAAGTAACTGACACACTAACCTATGACCATTAAAAAAACGGTTACACTAAACTCGCTTAGGCCTATTGAAGCTATTTATTAACGGCATTGGATAACCATTCATTCATAACATATAACTTACGAAGCATTATGTAACATTTTACGATGTTAGTGAAATCTCATGTTTTTAACTTCATATACTTCGATATAACTAACGAACTAAGATGTTTCACTTGTATAAATGTAATTCTAGCAGTGCCCCGCGGTTTTACCCGCATTGTGCCCGTTCCAGTGGGAATTCCGGGATTTTTTTTACATAAAAACCTTCCCCTTGAATCAATCTATCTAAATCGCGTCTAAATCCGTATAGTAGTATTTGAGTTTATCGCGGACAGACAGACAGACGCGGCGGGGGACTTTGTTTTATAATATTGTATTGATTGTAAATGTGAAGCTAAGTAAGCCGTGCTTGGGGCAGACTAAATTTAATGGTTTGGTCTACATGCGGAAGTTTATCGTGGGTCTACCGTGGTTTAGAAGTCACGAATGTGATTGTATCTATCGTAAGACTACGAGTATTACCCGAATACTGAAACAACTAGCTAAGTCAACTCGTAATTCAAACTTCTACAATAACTAAAGAAATAAAAAATCATTTATTATTTTAAAGTACGCAAAGTTACATAATTTGTATCTTATAAAGATAATAATAATTAAAAGCAATTGGAGAAGGCTCAGCTTGGGATTCCCAGAATATGCTACTCCGGGCAGAGCAGGTTTTCAGCCTTCCCCTTTTCTTCCATTTAATATTTCGAAATTATATTTTCACCAAAAAGAACACAAATGTACATACTAAAAGGAGGAGCATAATATTTATTTGCCGACTATACATTACTTACTTGCTAAATAGTTAGGGTTGTTACCAAACAGTGTGATACACATATCCTTTCTGTCAAAATGACCTAAGTGACAGCTCAGTATGACCAAATCTGACTCCAGTCTTACTTGTCAGGCCTCTATTAAAGCTTTAAGTTAATAATAAGTTATACCTATTTGTTAACTCGCTAGTTACGTGTAATAACATAAATGATAATGTAAGATTGAAAATGTGTAATTTATAGGTGCTTGAGATAAATATCTACTGTTTGAGTTGATGTGTGTTTTAAATGTTATAATAGAGATTTGAGTGATTTCATTTCTTAACCCCTCATATGCCGGAACACGGATCCAAGCCAGACACAATTGATTTTCTATTGTTTCTAGTATCCCGGCAAACAAAAGGTTGATGCATCATATACAGAGACAAGTTGTAGTGCGTGATGAAAACCTTTGTCCTGCAATGGGACAATATAGGCTGAAAATAATAATAATAAATACCTACAAATACAATTTTACAAAGAAGATTAGTAGTCTATCGTTATTACGTAACCATTTAACCGATTTTAATAGATTTTTCGTTAACAAATACGAGTGAAGTGTGGAGTCTACAAGATAAGAATAAAAACAAGCCTTATTCTTTTTTCATTCCAAAATTATTTCGGTTTTAGTGATTTATTATACCAATCGTGAGTATAAAATGAACGAGCACAATTGGTTTTGTAGTAAAACAACTTATACTGAATGTTAAGTAATTTGAACTTTACTTAATGTTAAAGTTTACGTAAAGTTAACTGAGTTGAGTCACTCTGTCTCTCACTTTTATCGCATTCCTCAGGTTTCCATAACGAAGTTAAATATTAAACTTTAATGGTAAAAAGTAAGGAAAGGCAAATAGATAGATGGTTGGTACAAAAGTTGAGCTATGCAAAGAAGAAATTGTGTGTATGAAAATAAATTTGGATAACTTAAATATTCCTATAATATACATTTATCAATAAGTACCGCTTAGCCGTATTCCAATAGATCAAGTCCTTAAGGGTCAACACTGCGTTAAGCATGCGCCCGTCGCGTCCCGTGCGGTTCACTTTTGTATGGAACCGCGGCGTGCGCACGCTTAACGCAGTGTCGTCCCTTAGGCGATCTAAAATTTCGACACCAGGTCACTAACCTACACGAGCTTACTGATTTTCTTAACAGTTACTGTTACTGTTTCAAGCTATAGAGTTTAAAGCAATTGGGTTATTCGTTTTTTGAAAACAAAACTTGAATATGGAAAACATTGTTATTTGTAGAAGCACGGAAGACCTGAGTAGGAACCTCGGGCGTGTGTGTAGTTACTATTCCTTTCAAATATACTCCTAGATATATGAACTACATACCAATTACCGCACAACCCAAATAAGATAATTGTTTTAAAGCGTTTCCCTTCTGTTAGTACGTCGGTTACTCAACCGATTGGAAAGGTGACCGGAATCCAGACCAAACTGAAACCTCAAGGCCTTTGTCGAGCGACATTTAAAAATACTACACTTATATGAATTATTAAGAACAGATAAAACTGATTTATGTTTCAACATATGTTTAATTAAGTTTTTTGGCGATTTGTGTCGGATATTGACTTGACGTTGTGTAATCGCTTCACTTAAACTAAGATACTCTTGTGTGTTTTGCAAGAGTTGGTATTTGTACGGTTGAGTAGCTCTCAGGGCCTGCTTTCGTAAATGTTTAAACGTATTGTTTCAGGCAGAGTTGCGTAATGCCTCTTAAAATAGATGTCATACACAATTGGAGCGTTATTTTTCTCTCAAAAATAATTTCTAATCCTACTTGTCACTTGAAAATGTCACTTGAGCAACTAGTATATTAAATGAATGTAACACAATGAATATCATTGAACTCGTTCTCAAGGTCAGAATAAAACCTTCTAAGTGCTACAAATACGGAAGGAAACGGATTTGGCGTAACAAAAAATTGTTTAGAGAAACTTCCTAAATCGTACATTCTTATACGTTTGAACTATTTTGGTTGATTTGGTTGAACTGTAAACCAACATCAACATGTAAATACTGTCTCTATTGTAATTTATACTGGTATTTTATTACTAATTGCCTACAAAAGACATCAACGCGCTGCGAAAACTTCGCAATCAATCATTTTATATTATCTTCTTTAAATATAACATCTTTCATGTAACATATACGCGGTCAAATGAAGTTATAAAAGTGTTGAGTGTTGAGGTTTAGTTAACATGTTAATATTCATTGCGACATACTTGCAATTTATTGTATAGATATGATATCCAATAATATAAATTTAATTCGTTCGTAACCATTTTATAAAAAGACGTCTGAGCTCTTGCTATGATGAAACCAAAATCATTTTCAGCTCAACTTAAAATCTGAAAGAATACCGAGAGAGGAGAGTTTTTAAGAAATAAATTATATGGTTAGGCCTATTTTTTTAAATCACACATATAAATGAAATATACCACACGTAAAAAGTGTTCCACAATAACGACGACGTACATTTCAATAAATGAGATCTTTCAATTTACAAATAGCCGCATAAAGTTCGTAAGTTTACTGCTAATAAATTGTCTATTACAAGCTTTATTCTTCGCCACAGTTAAAAGCAGAGACAAGCGTATCAAAACCTATTTAACACTCACAAACCCAAACTGACATAATGACAGAAACAAATGACTATAAATTAAGTTAGAACAAACTTATGCTTTTCGAAATAGGGTTTTAAATAGAACGCGAATATGTCAATAAAATATGCAAATTTAGTAAGAATGTACGAATTTTTGTAACGTAACGATGCTTTATTGTTTTGTTATGCAAGTTGCGTTACTGCATTCCGTTAAAAGTAATTGTTCTTTGACCTAGAGTACGGTTACGTGTTAGGTGGTCAATGTATTTGATTAGACACGTAGGAAGTGTTACTGTCTATTGAATAAAACAATAAAAATAGTTGAATAATTTATTAGAATAGAACCTAAAGGTTACGTGCTCTTCAAAATAATTTCGCTATAGGATGTGCAAACACGTATCATAAAAGAATGAATTAATTCATAATCATTATGACAATATTAGCTATCACAAAGAGTAACGATCATCAATAAAGAGTAACGATTGGCCGATAGATAGATCCGATAGATTGATTGGCAATCTATACTAATACTATAAAGATGAGTGTTTGAATTTTTGTTTGTTTGAACGGACTTAACTCATAAACTTACCCATCCGATTTGAATAATTATTTTTGTTTTGGATTGCCACATTTAACAAATATGTTATAAGCTATTTTTCATCCTGAAATTCCGGGAACGAGCACAAAGCCAACGAAACCGCGGGGCACTACTACTAGTAAATAAGAGGCTTCTCTTCTGTTTTTGATAACAAACAAAGTCTCTAAATGTATGAGTAGGTATTAATAATAAATGATTAAAAATTCATATCTCATCCAGACGCTTCGTAAATGACATCAGCATATCAAATAGATGCAGACTCTATCCTCAATTCTAAACTTAAGTTTGGAGTCATTGTTTTGTCAAAATTTGATAGGGCTGTATAATTTTTGTTATCTAGTTATCTAGACATTTCACAGTGTGGGTAATGAGTCAATAGTGATACTTTTTTATTATTATTCGTACTTTTAAATCATTTTATTGGTATAACCAATACTCTTATTAATTTGAAACCAACAGTGTTTGAATTATTATGATATAGTTGAAGAAGTAAACACAAACTTAACAGAGTCAGTAAAAGTTCTTTCTATATAAATAGTTATTGCAAAACCACGGAAGATAGAACCGATGACATCTCAAGTTTACGTAACTCACCGCGGAAATATTTATATTCAACACCACCTCGTTTAATTAAATAATTTATTGACTTTTAAAATTATGTTACACTAATTTGGTATTCAAAATGGCGACCCTATCGCCATTTTGATTACATCACTTGACAGTTGAGTAAATGTAGGTAAAATATAGCCCAAGTATTTGTATTATGCCGCTCCCGAAAGCCGCAGACATTACCTCTATAGTAAAGAAATATGGTGAATAAGAAAATATAAGGTATTGTTTTAATTGATCGAAGTTGACATGTACGAGAGCACGCGAGCAAATTGGTAATTTGAATCAACACTCGTGTTTCATTGGAATCAGCAACTCACAGTTTGGTAACTTATTTAATCCAAACAAACAAGAGTAAACGTTGAAAGTGCTACATACTTGTTCGACCTAAATATATGAAAAATTGCTCATTTCTAGGTTGAGTTACTGATTTTATGCAACGCTAAAATAAATATTAAATATTGTCAGACCGAATCCTTGGCTAGCATAATATAAATAAGACAATTTAATATCGAAAACCTGGGTTTTGGATTTTAAAGTATGTTATTGTAGGTATACTGATTTCATAAAAATACCATCATACTCCTGGTGCATTCCACTTTTGAAATCTTAATTAAACCATCTTCGTTATCAAACAAAACAAATAACTCTTGCCGTTAAAATATTCCATACACAAACATCCTTCAAAAGTATTTTACCTATCGAAATTAAAAAATAACTGAACGCCAGGTAGTTAAACAAATTATATTTATTAGTGCATTCACTAAGGTCACCGCTTTAGATAATATAACGCTTTTTATATATTAGGTAATTAAAAAGTAATAGAAATGTAAAGTAAAAGTATTAGCCTGTAATGTGCCACTAATGGGCGAAGGCTTCTCACCTCACGGAAGATATTAGTATAGTGAGGAGGATGAGGCGTAATCATTACGCTTGCATTAAACAATAACAACATTATTAACTAAGTTACCTTTTTTTTTATTTACATTTATATCAAGACAAACTTAAAAGTAATGAAAAGTATATACGTAGTACCTACCAAAGCCTTAAATATCCCCCTACTCAGCAAATACCATTCATCTCGCTGAAGATAGTCACAGTGAGAAGCTAACAAAACTATCTTATAATATTTAACGATTCAAGAACAATCATATCGCTAAGTAAAATAAGTTTTTATACAAGTATATAGTTATCGATCAAATCTAGATCATTTAGTTGCTAGGTTACAACTAGGCATTCAAGGTTGTCTACACTCGGCCGCTTTCGCTTATTAGCTCAAGTTAAATGTACTTACCTACGTAACACTCGTGTGTTTAGTTTTTAATTAAACTGTTAATGGACAATTTAATTTCAGTAGCTATAATAAATGGTATGTGCAGTTAATAAAATTAAAAACAGTTTTGCAATGCGTTCTGTAGTAATATTAATTAGGTAGACATTTATAAAACTGGATATTTTATCGTTTGATACCGGTTATAAAATCATGTTTTAACAAGTCTTAATAGAATAAACCACAATTTGAATGTGCCTGTATTTCAGTACGTCTTTCGTAGGCTATTCATTGATATATTGGGTTCTACGAGTAGGATATGTATTCACTTGCGGTACAAGTCCGGGCGTCTAGAGCGATGTCTCTTTTAACGGCCAACTTGTCCTGTGACTCTAAGGAGACATACTTTTAATAATACCTATTTCAGTTACCTCTTACCTCTATTATACCTCTTTTATTTCATTAGCATCATTCTATTTTTATTACGGTTTCCTAATTGTTTTATGAAAAATCCAACTACTCATAAAATTAAATGCTTAACTTTTTAATTGCTATAATTAAAATCTCAATCACCTCCATCATTGTTTCTCATCTGGATTTTTTAAAGTAACCACTAGATCTCTGATCTCTAATCTCAAAGATAAAGTTTATTCTAGATCGAAGTCAGTTGTTATTGTATTATCGCATTTGTAGTAAAAGTAAAAGTGTTTGAGGTTGTTGATACTATGGCCGAGATTCGTGTCGTGACAACGCATCACGACTCGAGATCAACAGTCTTAACACAAGGTGTTAAGGTTTAAAATAGTTTTAGAGAAGTCAATGAATCGAGTGATCATCGGTTTCGTAATAATGTGTTGAAGAGAATAATGGATAGTTACGTTAGAAGGAAATGTTTGGATCTTCGGATTTGTAAGTTGTATAGTGTTCACGTTTTATTGACTTGGCATTGGTTTGACAAGAAAATAAGCATGCAAAATGTAGATCACCTTATCCATCTACGACAATAAATTCAGAAACAAGCATAATAGAACCACAAAATGTAACTATCTAATTACTTACGATCATAAATTTAGTAGTTGCCCAGTTCACCTATTTTATGATGTATTCTAACAAAGAAGACTGCAGAGTATATATTTAATTAAATATATTTATATCGAAATATGTACCCACACTAACATGAAGAAGGATATCAAATAAACAAACCAGGTTTTTACGTTGAATGTAAAAATTAAATTATAATTGAAAAAGTTCGCCCAGTAAAAATAGCATTCAAAATATAAGAATAAATAGGTATTTTAAAAAGGGTATTATTATTTAAGACTATAATTGACCATAGTATCTATATACTAGTATATAGTATTACTTAACCTACAGGTATATCCGTGCCCTAACCGGCTCCCTGCAGGGTTGCTAAACGTTCCGCCTCACCAACGATTACACACATTACAACGAAAGTACAACCTCGAAACGTTTGCCAACCCTGCGTTTGAAACTGCACAATTATCCAATCAACATAATGACTCGATCGATATAACATTGAAAACTGAAAGTTGAAGTTATATTGTTTACTTTATTAATCAAATGCTGTGTATTGTATCGCCCGCGGTTTTACTTACGTTGAACACATTCTCAAAGTTCACACACTCTGGAATGTGATAAACAGATACTGAAAGAATAATTCAAATCCTATTGGTCGTTTCAGATATTAACGCGTTCATAATAATAAAACAAACTTTTCTATTGTAATATATTAGTATGGATAGAATGTTATCATTCTTTATCATCAGGGTTATAAAATACAGTTAAGTTAATAATGCTTTTCTTTCTGTTACAGCCAGCGCAGGCATCCTGTTGGAACAAGCCCCGGCTTGCCCTGAACAATATGGAGTACAGGTAAATTACTTACTCTTTTTGGAAGAAAATATAACTATGTACTTTCCTAAGAAGAACTTTATAGAATTTTGTAACAACGTATACTTAAGTTGAGAGACACTTAAGACTGTCTTTTGGTCTAAGAAGAAACGCATAAATAAAGAACAAATATATAACTGACTGCTAGACTTGACGGCATCGAACGATTATCGACCGTGGATATTACCACTCGCGGTCACGAGATGACTTCCGACAGTCCCGTTTCTTTAAGTTTAATCATTGCAAATCGAGTGAGTTTAAAAAGTATAAAGTACAGTTATAAAGTTTTCAGGGCTCAGAACCACAACCTTAACCTTAACCCATTACATTTGATAAAACCCTTTCCAAACCATACTCTTCCTCATTCCAGGCCTACGCCCACCCCGAGTTGTGTGACCAGTTCTTCCTCTGCACCAACGGGACCCTGACGGTGGAAACCTGCGAGAACGGACTCCTGTTCGACGGCAAAGGAGCCGTACACAACCACTGCAACTACCACTGGGCTGTGGACTGTGGACACAGGAAGGCTGATTGTGAGTTTAATAAAACTATCATTAAAGCAAGTGTGTTAAGTTCTCCAGTGGAGAACGCGGACCAGAGAAGACGCAGCGTAGGACGACCACCAATAACGCGGTCTGTTGATCTGGTGAAGGCTGCAGGATCACGGTGGATGCAGGTCACTACCAACTGATTTACTTGGAGATCAATGAGGGAGGCCTATGTTCAGCAGTGGCCGTCCTACGGCTGACATGATGATGATGATGATGATGATGATCATTGAACCCGGTTGTAAAGTCAGTGCGTCTTTGTTTTAGCCGCTCCGAACCCATTCTCTTAGGAATTTTGGAATAGTAACTAAAAGTAGGTTCGATTAGTTTTTAATGAAACTTTCCAGTAATATAGGTTACACATCAGATTAATACATTGGATACATTTTATCCCGAAATTCCCGCGGGAACGGGTACAACGCGGGTAACACCGTGGGGCGCGGCTAGTCAATCCATAAATCCTTATTTACGACTGATCTCTCTCCACAGTAACCCCCTACTCAACTCCTGGCTGCGAATACCAGTTCGGCATCTACCCTGACAGTCAAGAGTGCTCCACCAGCTACGTGAAGTGCGCGTACGGAGTCCCCAATCAGGAGCCTTGTACTCCAGGCCTGGTTTACGATGACAGGATCCACGGCTGCAACTGGCCCGATCTCCTCCAGCCCTTCTGTAACCCCGAAGGTGAGATTGAGATGTTGAGCGTAATTGGGAATACATTTTATTTTGACTGTTAATAATTACTAAGTAAGAAAATAATCTATGGACTGAACGTTATTTTATCATCTTTTGGTAATTGTATCTGTCTTTAACTACAGTACCCTATCTTCACTTGCAATTTTATAGTTTAAATAATCTAAACTATGATTTAACTTTGTGACACTTTTTGTGTATACATTCAATTCTTAATGTCTTCAAAAATCAGTGTTAATTAATAAAATAATGCTTATGTATATAGGACTCACATGATGTGTATTGACACTAAAGTCACACCTATAACGTAATGTCAACATTGTAATTATGTATGGAGTCAAGCGCCAAAATACTAAGGATATTTTATACAAAGATTTTAAGCGCTCTTATTTTTCAACTTTTCCTCATAATTTGTTAATGACATCACTCTTAAAACCAACAATTTCTCCTCCACAGCTGTCATCGGTTTCAAATGCCCCTCCAAGGTGCCCGCACACACCCCCTCCGCCAAATTCTGGCCGTTCCCCCGGTTCCCTGTTCCTGGGGACTGCCACCGCCTCATCACCTGCGTCGAAGGACAGCCTCGTCTCATCACCTGTGAAGAAGGCAAGGTCTTCGATGACCAGAACCTTACTTGCGAAGATCCTGAATTAGTACCCCACTGTGCCCATAAGTGATTCTTTAACTATGTAAAGTGAATTTGGTATTTTTAGCTGTGTTGTATTTGTGACGCCATCTTGTTTTTACCGACTATAAAAAAGCGCGTGAATTGGTGACGTTACAATTTTTCCAAATTTAATAAACGTTTTTAATGAATTTATTACAAAATATATGAAACATCCACTTAGTAGCCAAGCGAATACATGGCTAAAAATACCTAATTCAATTCCTAAATTATTAATAGTAATTACAAGACGAAAATTACATCTAAACATTTCCATAGACATTTTTGTGAACATTCTTATCAATTATTCTTTGAAGTATTTTGTTTTCGTCTCCCATAACATACTCAATACTAATTGGAATGTATTTTCCACCGAAACTTTATTTATTCTTACTAATTATAGTACTAGAACATATAAAATCTAAACATTGTTTATATTGTACATAATGATTTGTTTTCCAGTCGAAATATTTACGATTACAGTTATAAACTGCGACATACCGATCCAAAAGTGATATTAGTTACCATAGAAGATGTTAAAGAAGTTTTATATATTTTTTCAAATAGAGTTTATATGTAAATACTGAAAGAAAATGTAAATAGAAATATATGTGTGAGAATAAAATATGAAAATAAAGAATATGTTTTGTATCATTTATAGATTGTTCATAGTAAGGAGATATGAAAGAGCTTCTATGTTTGAAGCAATGAATTTTCATTATTGTTTGTAGATTTCAGGTAAATTTAATGAAATTATCTAACTAGGTATACTTAGTCACATAATAAAGAATACCTAGTACCACAAAGCGTGCGAATATCGAAGAACCGGGCACTTCGCGTGGAAAACCCCGGGCTGCTGCTAGTACTACATACGAGTATTATCAACTCTGGTAGTATAAAAAGACATCCCTATCCTCTACGAGCTGAAAGGTCTTTGACCAGCTTAACAGATTGAAACTTACTGGTTTCTTACGTTTAAACCACGGTTCCTGTAAAGGGGCCGAAACGTCAGATAAAAATGTAAAATAAAATCGAGGTTGAAACTTGTCTATGAAATAAATTAATGAATCGCCGAAATGTATGCACAACATTAGAACAACTGCACCAAATTGGATGATTATTTTTTTATGAGTTTTCACAAAAGAAAATAGTAAAAAAAATCTCGCAAGTCCCACGGGAACGGGGGCGCTGTGGGTGAAATAGAGGGCAAAGCTAGTTTAAATAAAAATACTATTACAATCTCCATTACAGACATCCACCATTACAAACATCCACCCAATAAAACTGCAGCAATTCTTAAAAAATACAAAATTTATTACTTAATAATTAGTCTAGGGGGTACAAATGCTCTAATCTTCCTGTTCGACTGCTTTGCCTTTTTGGGGTCGCTGGGGCTTGCGGCGCGAGGGCTGGGAGCCGCTGGGCTTGGGCTTTACGGTGGGGGGGTTTTCAAGCGCCTCCAGCTCGGCGTCGGTCAGCTGGCCCTTGTACCATTCGGCGCTGGAAGAGAGTCGTGTTACATTTAAGGGAATAAGTTTCAGAAGGTTTGGGTGACTAAATAAGTTTCGCAGCCAATGCTGTTGGGTTTTAAGACCTCTAAAAAATCTTCTGACAAAGTGACCTAACATGGTCTAATGAAACATCTGGGAGCAACAATTTAACATAATCTCAGAAATAGGGCTCATATAGAAATGTACCAAAAGAAACCATTACTTAAAGAAGTACTGACCTAGCTTTCTAAACTTAAACTCCTACCGCCTTATTAATAATTACGGTGTAACTAAAACACTGTTAAACTGTGTTTTGTCTCTTTTGCTTTTCGGAAAATTGCGTATGTCAGAAAGTGACAAAGCATTTGATAGCTGGTCTTATACGCGTTTATTAATATGGCCCTGCAACTAAAACTTACAACTTTCCTAAAGAAGCGATGAGTAAAAGTAACTTAAGTATAACCAGGCCTGTGTCACTCCGCGTGTAGGTATTAAAAACATACCTACGGGCGGCGGCCACTGCGCAAGGGCCAATCTAGTAGGCTGCCACAAGCGAATTTCATAGTAAAATATTTTTAGTAAAAATTAGTAAAATATTTCTAGTAAAATATTTTTATAATATTTTTAGTAAAATATTTCATAGTAAAAAAAAACAAATTTCATAGTAATCGGTTCAGTAGTATTTACGTGAAAGAGTAACAAACATCCATCCATACATACATACATACATACATCCATACATACATCTATACATACATACATACACACTCACAAACTTTCGCCTTTATTAGTAGGATAGGATTATTTCAAAAGAGATCATTTAAGTAATAAATTAATTTATTAGTGAGGTAAAAATGATACAATTATTATGTTTTGTCCGAAACAAAAACAATTCCACACATTCATTTCTACACATTCATTTTTACACATACATCACATCTATTATTCTTTTGTCTATATAAGTATAATGAACAAAATGTGTTTTATTTTATTACTTCATTAAATTAAATCTTTGGCAATAATCGTATAGCATATACAATAGGACTACATGAACGTACTCGGCGCTGCCTGCTGCGCGTTGCCCGCCACAAGTAGGAGTAAACGCTCGTGCTGTGCGCTAGATGGCATAAGTAGTTTCTCGAAGTAAGCAACCCTAGTCCGCGGCTCTTTCAATACGTATAACCATGTATAACTTATTATGAACCGTAGTATAGTGAATTAAGGCCCATATTCCTTCAAAAAGAAATTGGTAGGTATGTAAATGAACACGTGCTCGACTGGACCGCGAGCTAAATTAAATCATATTGTTTATCAGATTCGAGTCATATTTCTTTGAAAACCATTGCGAAGTAAGGCTTCTGTACGTAGTACTAGTTATTATTCTGTGGTATAACCTTCTTTTTACCGATATCTTCAGTGATATACGAGCTCTCGTACTATGGGACATTGAATACCTTTACTATACAAGTTTACTTCTAAGCCTTTAAGCCTTAACTTACCATTCAGGAATCTTTCTGGCCCACTCGCACTTCTTGGTAACGTCATCGAAAGCCTGTCCGAGCTTGCAGCCGGAGCGGCGAGGAGTGTTACCGTTGATGCACACGTAGAAGAACTGACAGTCTTCAGGGTCAGCGTAGCGAGGGTGCGTCAGACCGAAGGTCTCGTTCACGGGGGGACAGTCGAATTGGAACACATCTGGAAAGGGTTAAAAGGTTGATCGTTAGGAGCTTGATATTCAAAAATGGTGATTTATTTCTTGACTTAATATCAACATTATTAGGATCATATGCTTCCTGCTGCTATTTCTTAAACTGAATGAAGTAACTAAACAATTTATAGGGCGACTGAATTAAGGTGGAAATAAGTGCTTAAAGGAATCTTAAAGTTATTTTAAAGGCGACAACGATATTATTAAGTGTCAAATATTTTAATGTGTCTCTTTTGCATGCTTTCAAATGTCACATACGTTTTTGCAATTCATTTTGTTCCATCTCCAAGAATAGTATATGATCATCAAAAATGTCAAAGCTTTTATACGAAAAAATGTCAACAAACTGAATTCATATTTAATGATTACAGTGTGAAAACCTGAACCGCCAAATAAATGCTTGTACCAAGTACTTTCATTTCAAATAAATAAAAATTGTAAATCTACATAGCATATTACCTGAAGCGCCACATCCCTTCTTCTTGGCCTCATCAGGCCAGGTGCAGATGCCTGTCTTGTCGTTGTACACCAGCCCGTCGGGACAAGTGATCATGTTGAACTTGCCGTCCACACAGTAGTAGAACTTGCCGCATTCCTTCGGGTCCTCGTGGGAGAAGTACCCGTTTTGACGGGGGCAGTGGAGTGCGGGGATCGGGGTTTCTGTGGGGATTAACGATAATATAGGCAATGGGTATGTCAATAAAATCATATATTACCAAAGGTGTTCAGAACTGATTGTTGACGAGTGTTATTGGCTTTGCAAAGAAAAAGGATTTTTTTCACTATGTGTGAATATTGTAAATATTGTTTAATTCATGTCTCCCTCGTTTACAAGCCAATTTAAATAGTTCGATATATGAAACAGTATGGTCCGATGTCTATACCATTTCATTCGATTCAGTAATTTTTTTCTTAAAACCTTATTATTTCTTTTTAACTTTCTACAGATCACGACGACTATTTCAGAAAATAACAAGACGAATTTTATCTTAAAGCCTTCGTTTTCGTTTTCTTTTTTATTTCGATTCGCGTTTAGAAACACATTTTCTAAATAGATAAATTATCAACATTAATCTACATACAAATAAGCGAAGCGCTCCATCATAATATGTCATATACAACCAAAAACAGGATTCTACTAAGCACTTAACATTTGATAAGTGTCGTAGGTAAATCACAATACGTTGAGCAAGGCCGGCGTCCCCTTGAGATTCGAAAGTTGTCCGACTCTTGTACTCGATCGGTATTCTACTGATGCGTTGTACTGTACACGTAAATGTTTTATCATTTAAATTACTATTTTTGGTACAATGTTTTAGGGAGAAAAGTGAGGTAGTTTTGTAATCTATACTAATTTTATAAAGAGGAATATTCTTTCCCGTTCAAGAAAATATATGAGAAAAAATTGTAAGAAAAGATTAGAACATTTTCACACTAGCGCTATCTATTGGATCTTGGATGGAACTATTATGCGAAACACCTAATTACAGAATAAAAGCAGTATTCATATATTATTTATTGCAATTTTAAGGACAGTTATCCATAATCATGTTTCCTTACTTCATGTTCCATAATTATGACTTCACCCATTAGTCTCTCTGCATTTCAGTCATTACACTCCCTGAATTACTATAGATTATTGTTAGAAAACTTCTAGAATCATTGGAGCTGAAAGGCCTCTCTTACTCCCTGAATATTAACCCATTAATGTGCTGCGACTTAACAAGAAAAGTTATATATCATAATTATACTTACGGAGTTTAGGTCTTTGCGAGCAATCTAAGTTGAAGGGAAGATCACACTTCTCCTGGTCGGGGCTGTAGTCATTGAACACCATACCGTCCGGGCACAACTTCTCGATTATTTCACCATTTCTGAAATGTTACCAGTTTGTAATGTAGTAGAGTAGAAAGTTTTGTTGATAGCTACAATGGAACATGGGAATTCTGGTAATAGTAAAAGAAGATTGAAGAAGTTGTTTGACATTTACGGCTGAAGACTAAACAGTTATACCGACGATTTTTTTAGTAAATTTTTTAGCAAGTTAGACTGACTACTGGCAGACTTGACAACGTCGAACAATTAATAAAAACTGTCTAAACAATGGTCTGTGGTGGTGGCCTTAAGATGCATGCGTCAGGTGAATCATCAATAACTACAAATCAGCTAAATATAGGTACAGCTTATACTTATTAAGCACTTTTCAATGAAAATAATATACAAATTTAATAAACCAGGTCGGGGTCAACGCACTATAAAAGGAAATTTATGAGACAAAATGATTTAAGCTAAGTCATGTGTGTAATGTTTATTTTGTAAAAAGATGACAGTTCGTGACGAGGGTATTAAATATATTGGCTTGGCGGTGTTTACTTAACGGATATTTATCGATAAGTTGCAGCGATAATGATATGCAAAACTGACAGTTACATGAGGAAAAAAGGCTTCATCATTGCCTTTTAAAACTACTTCTTTACCACTATTTATCAAAGATATTATACTAATAGTCCATCGAAAAGTTACATTTGGGGTTGCGTTTTTTAGAGGACGCAATTTTATTTTTTTGATGTGTAGGGGGGGTCAGTGTAAAGCTAAAAACAAGTTTGTGGGGTCGCCACCCTTGTCCCACGGCCGCCATCATGAAAATAAGGGTTGAAATGGTTTTTACGATATATCTCTTAAACTATTAATTTGATAAAAACATTTTTTTAACATTTTTGTTGCAAATTAAATTCTCTACAACTTTAGTCCAGTAACTTTTTGTCGTAGAACTATAAATAAAAAAGTTATAAGCGAAAATGTTCAGAAATTTTAAAAGTAAAAATAAAAGACATAAGGGACATTACAGTTGCTGCTGATCCTAATACCGATCTATCGAAGGTCGTAGTTCGTACACGTACAGCCCTACCATAAGCATGTCCAGACATTATGTGCTGTACACAGTTCTCAGCATAAATTAATTTGAAGATATCCTCGAGTCCACTACCAGACATGATATATCCAATCGCATCTATGAACGACATGAGCAAATGGAACCCACCTAATCGAACTACGACCTTCAATAGATCGGTATTAGGATCAGCAGCAGCTGTAATGTCTTTTATTTTTACTTTTAAAATTTCTGAACATTTTCGCTTATAACTTTTTTATTTATAGTTCTACGACAAAAAGTTACTGGACCAAAGTTGTAGAGAATTTAATTTGCAACAAAAATGTTAAAAAAATGTTTTTATCAAATTAATAGTTTAAGAGATATATCGTAAAAACCATTTCAACCCTTATTTTCATGATGGCGGCCGTGGGACAAGGGTGGCGACCCCACAAACTTGTTTTTAGCTTTACACTGACCCCCCCTACACATCAAAAAAATAAAATTGCGTCCTCTAAAAAACGCAAGGTTAGGCCTAAAAAATGTAACATTTCGATGGACTATAAGTATTAATAACGTCTTTGCTATTTAGACAAAATGACGATCAGTTCGCGTAGTATTTAGTATTTGGTTGTCAACTGTCAAACTGTATGGAAATTATTATGACCTCCTATCATGGCATTCCTATTTATTTGTAGATTGTTTGTAATAGTATCCATCTCTCTACTACTTTTATAAAGGCTGTTTTTCTTCACTAAATCTGAGAAAATAACGTGATCTACAAAAAAATCCCACTAGCGCCATCCATTGGTTCGTGGGAACAGTAAATGCTTCTTCTTCAGGATCGGTATTTCACTGGTATATAAATAAGTGTTTATGTATGTAGTTACAATAATATAAAGCTTGCTTACTGATCAGAATTATACAAACACAAAAGAAACTATTATACAAACACCTGTCCTATTTTAAGTACCAATTAAAAACTGGTCTAAATATTTGTAAAATTCTTCGCCTTATTACAACCAATTAATGGTTGATTAATAGTGTTACTTCGTTGTATTGTTTAATTTAATTTTGTTATAGCCATTGAGTTATTTCAACTTATACATATAACTCAATGGTTACAGCATGCATTTAAAATAAATTAGTAATCCGAGTAGTTCCCGAGATAAGTGCGCAAAAAAACAAACTCTTCAGCTTTATTCTTCTAGTATAGATTTCTCAACTATAGTACCTATACGTAGCTATGCTCTTCTATGTACCCACCTGCATTCATAGTACTTGTCGCACTGCTCAGCGTCTGCGAAGTACCCATCTTCAGGGCACGAGTTGGTGATCTCTGCGTCTCTATCTCTCTCGTCTGCGGTGGTTCGAGCCGGAGGGTTGGCGGGCTTGCGACCCTTACCCTTTGGTACGGCAGATGAAGCTAACACTGAAATAAAAGAGGAGAGAAATTAAGAAAGTAGAAATTGAGAAGATTGTTGGGAATGGCGGGTAACTTTTGCTGGACATTCGAGCGACATAGGCTAAGTAAGACCTCTCTCAATTTAAGCGTTTTTAAACGTCTGACTACGCACCATAGTAGTGAGTAGTGTGCTGTCATCTGCGCATACCACAGAGCATAGAAGCACCACGCGCTCCTCCGGCGCGGCATTGCTTCTATGCTCTGAGGCGCATACAGATGTTCTTTTATTTTTCATACAAAACGTAAAGCAGCAAGACTGAAAACGTTTTATTTGAAAGAGCCGTAACAGAATTATTTCTAGCGTCGTTTACCTTGAATAAGTTGGCGAATATTTTTAGAGAGCCAACCAAAATATAACCTTATTAATATTATCAACCTTTCCTCAGTTATTTTTATTCCAATGTTATTGCATTTATAAAATAGGTATAATTTTGTATACCTCAGTATTACTCCACAATCATTTTAAAGATAGAAGCTACTTATTTCCCGTATTTAAGTGGAGTTCCTGCTAAACAAATATATATCCAAGTACATCAAGTTGTGACGAGAGTAGTTCACATTGGTGAATACATTTCCTGCTATCAAGCAAGAGTTAACTGTAAAGGTTATCTTAAATAAAAGTGTCTTGTCATAACGGAAAAATTATTAAACAATTCATATTAAGACAAGTCTGATTTAATCTAGATTGGCATATTGCAGTAGTCTTATTTCAGGTTTTTTCATGAGTCATTATACGACCATTGTAGGTTTTATGTAGTCTTTGCACCACTTTCAGTGCGTCAGCTTGACTAACAATGAGTTTGTATAGGAAATGCCCTACCCAATAAAGATTTAAGTAAAAAATATGTTTCATTCATAAAAGTACAAACGTCCATCTATCTGCATAAACTATGACTGTACCTTTCCTCATTCACACCAGTCATATTATATGACTGACAGATAGTACATAGTTTGTCTATTAATATAGATAGCAAACAGATAGCATGCGTCGGCCTGTGAGGTAATATTTCGCACTGATTTCTCTATTACCTAACCGAGCGTAGCTTTTTGACGAGAATGTCGTGTCAGCCACTAGGTCAGCTTTGTAATTATATTAGTATGTTAAATATTACGTTCGGTGTGATAGGTTTCGGAAGTGTGGAAAGAATATGCATAGGACCTGACCCAGGAACACTGCTGGGGTTGATAAAAATAAATGTCATCAGTACGAACAAAGTTTCATTTGGTTTGCAATGTCAAGATAAAAAAACGCCTTTCTGTTAAATAAAGCTATTTATTACAAAAATAATTATTCAGACCGGACTCGAAGTTCCTGAGATTAGCGTGTTCCAACAAACAAAAAATCTCATTCAGTTTTCTTAAAAAGTATGGACTATGGATGGCAGTAGTGCGCGTTGATGTCTTTTATATGGAACGAACATATTTTCATACAAAGCCGTACGAAAACTAGTACCAATTGGCAGAAAAGCTTATCTACTTACCTACATAAATGTCGTTTAACAAGTTTACTAATTTATTTAATATAACAAGTAAATCAAATTCCAAGTAAAACATTATTTGAATTCTATATAGCAAGGTCAACGGGTTTTACGTTTGCAATTATTATTGCTATTTCAAATTGCAATAATTTAAAGGTCACGACATATTATTATGAAAGGTTAATGAAAGTTTAATTAGTGTTTGTTACTTTAAACTAAATGTTTACTTTTACTTATTTACGACTAGCTGTGCCCTTCGGTTTCCCCCGCAGAGCATCAGTTCCCGTGAGAATTTCGGATTTTTTGTTATTTATTGTCCTATTCCTGACCAATGTAAGTAAAATAAAAAATAATCATTAAAATTTGTTTAGCCGTTCTCAAGTTATAAATGGTGTATCTTACATGACTTTCTTTCATGTATAGATTATTTATAAATACAAAAGTATGTTATAATAACAGCATTTAATAATTTCTAGATACAATGTTCCGTTGATAATGTGTATAAGGTTGGAAGAATTCTTTACATCTAATTGTCGATAGCTTTGTGTTTGATGTTGTTATATATACTCGTAATAGAAATGAGCACAATATACAACGAGCATAGACAATCAGAAAGCCCCAACTCTCAAGGTTAACCAAGCCGCACTTATCGGATCCGGATTCTAAACGTATGTTGGCACCTCTTCCTCATTGACATTTGATAACAATCCGGACCCGATAGCCAACAAGTGGCTGTAACTTACTCGAAAATTAATATTAGTATTGAAAAAGTGTTGTGACATAAAAAATTTAAACCTTATTAATATTCTTGTATGCATATCCATATTACAGATTCAATGTCATAACCAAATATGGTTCTGTTGTGAAACGAAAGCAGATGGCAGACCGCTTTATGAATATCGATTGATTTATGATAATTTGTTAATTGATATTGCTAGTGATAATAAATGGCTTAGTCAAACAGTTGGATAGTACATCCTGTAGGGTAAAATAACTCCTAATAAGTAACAATAAGGTAGAGAATTAGACTGTGACAATGCAGTGAAAACTACAGGTTTCTCTCTGTCACTCTCTTTGTTTTCACTATTTTTAATGGCATTTCTCGATATTGTAACTATAACAAACAATTTAATACCTTCCTTCTTTGAGTATGAATCCAACTTCATACTCAAAGCCTTCCTTATATGTACTCGTATATGTAAACGCTAAGTATGTATCGATATAATGTTGTATAGACATGACTTCAATACAAAATAGGTAACGGTCAATTTAAATTCAAATAAGGTTCATTTTACAGTAACTTACCGACTAAACAAGCCAGGAGCACGAGCCCCACACTCGACCGAAACGCCATCTCTATTCGTTTAATTAAACTAATTGAAATTGCACTAATCTAATTAAATGTCACTTTTCCGTGACTTTTCGTTCAAATGACGCCCGCGTCGCGCTCTCTGCTACACTGAATTGAACAACTTCTGTCATCCATTCTCAGCTCAACGGCTCAGCGAAAGGTTACATTTACATACACCATCTCGCTCGTACTAGCTTGTTTTATTATATTTCTATCCTACTCCCTCATCAAACACTGGATCCTGTTATTGTTCTACGTGTTCTGCAAGAAAATTAGTGAACTAGATGTCAAAATGCAGTTAATCTGTTTGTTATTCTGGTTTGTTGGGTAACTTTCAAAATATTAGTGAATTTAGTTTTTAATTTTGATGGTTTACGAAATTTATAAACCAGTTTGCATAACAATAAAATTATATTTACAGTATACAGTACTTAACATTAGCGTACTTAGCATAAACAAACAAATTTTACATGTAGAACAAAAAGGTCTATTGAGAACTAGGAATTTATCCAAGCTGTAAGCCTTTGAATAAATCTGCGTTTGTCCTCTAGTAGAATCTGAATTAAAGAATCTAGTCTTCCACAGTACAAGAACAACAAGAGTCCTAGAACACCAAACAAACCATGTAAACCTTTCGCAATCGCAATTACACAAAAGGCCTATAAAATGCCGCTACAAATCTCAACTTTCCTCTCGCTAAACAATGCACTAGAAAAGCAAATGCATCATTTTAGAGCTTTTCTTTATCTTGGAAAACCAGAGACAACCTCACCCTAACCACATTTGAATAAAACAAGGTATTAATAAAAAGCCCTCTTATTTATAAGATAGGAGTTTGGTTCGAAAGCTGTGCGATATGATATAGTTCCCGGATGCGGTCGTTATTTACCACCCAATGTCATTTTATCAATACAGACAAAACATTAAAGTGAATTCCTTGTTTTTGTTTGTTTAAGAAGTGGTTGTATCCGCACTCATTTTTCCGTTACATTTGGAATACAAGTTACTATTTTTAAACAGCGTTAAATTAATTGTAGGTGCGATGGGTTGTAGGACTTGTAGGTACAACAAATTGCATTAAAATGTATAAAGGCTTTTGTACTTTAAAAGTGCAAACTGGAAAGTTTTTCTTTGTTTATACAGAATACAAATAAAATGGCCACAAACCATAGACAAATTCTTTAGAAATAAAAAAAAATCCCTTAATAATAATGGAGGGAAATCTCTAAGCCTTTATCTTCTATTAAAGAAAATTGTCTTTGGTATACCTACCTACTTGTTTGCATTGTACATCATCTAGAAAAAAGTACTATTCATAGAAGAGGATCATGCTCTTCGTTGGTAGTTTTTATAAATATTATCTGTACTACTATAATAAATCTGAAACGTCTAATTTTTGTTTGTTTGTTTGAACGCGCTAATCTCAGAAACTACCCATCCGATTTAAATAATTATATTTGTATTGGATATCCCAACTAGCAAAATTGTCCTGGAATACGATTTTATAATGCTATTTGGACTTATATAGCTCCGTTAAAGGTTTTGGTATTTGCTATTGCGCTTTTAACAGCATTAATGAATACCGTTTTTACTTCAGTACGATTAATCCTATAATTTGAACTTATATCGGTATATAGGATCATATTTCGTGGCCACTTCTGGATTAAGACTCCTATAAAAGCTAGTAACAAAACTAATTGCACTCAGGAGTAATCAGTCTGGAAACTCAGACTTATATGCGCCTTTAAGATAACATCTTAGGAGCATTTAAAGCTTAAGACTCCTCGAGGAGCATCTACCAGGAATATATACACTGAGGCGCAATCACTCTTGTTATTTATACTTATAACCTCATCTAGGCTATTTTTTTATGGCCAATATAAGTAAATTTAAGTTAAACTACTGAAAAGCATTTAAACTTCTTATCTGGTTTTACATTACCCTAGAAGTGTATTTTATATCCGCGTTTCAAATATGTATAATTAAATCACTAAGATTATAACAGCTCGCAGTAGGATAAAATGTTTTCTATATTGATTTATCGCATGCCATTATAAGCTTAGATACACTTATAAAGGCTTTCCATAATAGTGTTATAGTCTAAGTAATCTCAAACAATCCTGGTCAAAACTCTTATAAGATCACTTTTGCTTGAAACGACCAATATAGGCTAAAACACGCTTTATATAGTTTCGCAAATTCTATTATAGGATTTGACATCAGCCACAGTGAGCACTGATGTATTAAATTTAATTGGTGAAGAGCGCATCGCGAATTCTGATGAGGGTTCCGGATAAGATAACTGTAGTACTTTAGATGGAGGAGGTTCAGACTACGAAAGTTATAGTGAAAAATCATTGAGCGATTCTGAAAGCGATAATGAGGCAGAACTTTCAGATTACAACAAAGATTTAGAACTGCATTATTCTATTAAAAACTGGGCCCTAAACTTCAATATTTCTCACGCTGCATTAATCTCTTTATTTGAAGTTATAAATGTAAGAATAAACGATGTTTTGCCTTAAGTTGCACGAACACTACTAGATACAAATAAAGAAAAGCTACACATTACTATTCATTACTATTTCACCCCCAGGGCTCCAGGGTATCCAGGAATATCATCATACTTTTATTTCGATCGTTGGGAACCTGAATAAAATAATTAGATATTAAATAAAAACAATGTTTAAAATAATGTTTAACCTAGCACGCACAACAAACCCTTACAATATTCCTATAACATGCTAAGCTATGAACATCAATAGAGTTTGTTTTTATCTGACAATGTGGAACCCTAATTGGTTACAATATGGCGAATTCTTCGGTTTTAACACTGGCCAATATAGAACCAATATTACTTATATTGGCTCTAAGTCACACTTGGCAATGCTCACAAAAAAAATGGTAACTTTTCATGATATTTTCATAATAAAATATTAAATATTAAAATGTAAATAAGTTAATTACAAGAGGCGCTTTAAAATTTTAATTAAAACCATGATAGAATTTTCGGAAAATTCACATTCCCCTACGAATATACACCAGACTAACAATAATAAGCTTTTGATTTCCTACTATGGTTGACATTCATTAATATTAAATTAAACTTAGTTATATTTACACAAACTATACCCTTAATCAAATAGTTAAAACAATTCCTGCACAGAATTCGAGCATTGCGAGGCGCGTATTCATCTCAAATTATCCTATAATTTACTTATATTGGCATTTGCAGGACTAATTGGATTGACGTAATTCTAATATAGGAGCAATATAGGCGTAAACGGCATTGAAGCGGTCTATTATAAACACGATATAAGTAAAAGTTTACTTATAAAATGGGCCCTTTCCCGGACTTATTAGCGGATATAAGTCTCTTATAGTCCTACGGAATAGTGCTCCTGGAGATAGTAATGAAACCACTTTTTTGTGGCTATAGCCACATTCAACGTGAAGGTTATTTTTGGGTAAGCTTTTTTTATCTTACGGAACCGGGCACAACGCGGGTAAAACCGCGGGGTGCTGCTAGCATGTTATACTTGTAATGGTAATTAATATCATTATAGCTATTTAATTATGTAATCGTGTGGGTAAAAATCACGCCATTTCGCTTTCGTCTCATTGCGCGTGTTAGAAAGTGATGTTAAACATTCTTGACTTCGAATTCATTGTGATTGATTTGATCTTACTTACTGTACAATAGTAATAACAAATGATAGTCGAATAGTTGTCCAAGAATTAAATTCACATCTTGAATTTAACTGACGTCTTAAGATAGTTTTGAAAGCTCTATTTATGGGGTAAAGTAATATTGAATTAATGTCGATTATACTTAAATTCGGTTCACTTATCCCACAGAGCATAGAAGCACCGCCGGGCCAGCCGGTACTCGCGTGGTGCTTCCCTGCTCTGCGACTTATCCAATTGAGTTGCTGTCAAAGAATGAAAATTTACTGGTAGGGTAAACATGGACCAGATGGATATCACATAAGGCTTTGTTCAGTAAAATGCTGGGCGTTGAGTGGCGCGTCTTGTGTAACGTCACGCACTAATATTGATAGTTTACTAAGTTATCCTTTTCTAGCTTAGTTATTGAAGTATTTATCAAAAATGACACTCTACTCTATATTTCACCAAAATATACATCAAGGTACATTAGTTTAGACTTAAAAGCGGAACAGACAGCCAGATTTCATTTACACTTTTTTTATAGGCTTAAGTGCAAGACACACATAGTGCGGATGCGAGTCCACAACGGGCCAGTGTGATACCTTGCATAAAAATACAACGAATACGAACCCCTCACCCAGCCCGCAGCCAAACTACGTGTGTCTAGCGTTAAACTCAGACCCTACTGTAATATGTACTACCTGAGTCTCTATAATTACCAATTAAAAGTGTAAAAACTCTCCTTACTTATACCAAGATCCGCCTACGACTACTTACATATCTTTTCCAAGAAACCACTACAATTAATTTAACTTAACAGTATCAAATATGCAATAAAGGTGAATTAAATACTCTTGCCATTTTGTTAAAGAGTTAAGGCCGGAATACACAAGCTTGTAGCTGGCATGTGGCATTCTTACTACTAGCACGTTCTTACTTATTTACTGGCATGTGTATATGCTAACTGGTAGGACCATCTGATAAGTAAGCATAAATTGCAGATGATTTGAAGCTACTCTCGAATATTTTTTAATCCTTGACTATTTAAACACTTATTTCAACCCCCGAGCATAAAACACGATTCTTTTGTGTTTTGAAATACTTCAATATAATAAATAATCATTTATTTATACTAAAAAAGGTATATGATATACAAGCATTCACTTGGTTGTCACATTTTACAATTGTATCAAATCCCTGATGCCCAAACCAGATTATCCTGTGTGGTATTTGGTAAAGACATAATACAACATTTACGAACACAAATTAGGTATAACCACAATCAGTATAAAATGCTAGTACTAATACTCGTACTGTTCCAATTTCCAGGGTAGTGTATTCCCACCTTTAAATGTACCGCATCGATGAGTCACTAGCAATTGTATTTACCATAATTACCGAGGAGAAAAACACGATCACTGTAATTGTTATTGAAATAACTTGGATCAATCATTTCCTGTACGGTTAAGTGTTATTACCTTTGAAATTGTTTTTAACGTTTAAATTCACTTGTTTCAGTAAAAAACACAGTCTATACGTCATTCACTTTTATAATTATAACTTTTAAGCGAATTTATAAAAAAATAACTGGAAAATATGAGAGGAGTTATATATTATGACTTCCAATTATTATGGCCGTTCGTTTTAATACATTCCTTTACTCGTATAATATACTTGAAATCCCCATACTTACTTTTTTATCAAATCCTTTTTACTAGCTATCCCCCGTGGTTTCACCCGCAGCGCCCCTGGTCCCATGGGAATTTCAAGATGTTCATTACTTATTTTCTTATATAAAAACCTTGTCCTGACAATAAGGAACACATAAAAAAATAATCATCCAATTTGGTGCAGTTGTTCTGAAGGTATGTACGTACATACATTTCAGGGATTCATTTATATTGAGCCTTAAGGCTAGTTAGAAAGATAATTTACTTAATATTTCAGTTAGGAATTACCCGTTAAGGTATGTAATGTATCAGCAACATGCTTAAATACTCCTTTGTTACGAAGCTCTTATTAAGCACTACAAGTAAAGTTTAAAGTAAACTTCTGCCCACTGAAATCTTAATTAAATGCCCATACCTAGTATTCAGTTTAAATCCTCGCATTTTGTTCTGTAATTAAAGTTTAAACTACACGTTAACACTCACGCGATAATCCTACGCAGGCGAGTTTAATGGTCACCCTACTATGGACTATTTATATTGTTTCAAAGTTATTTATGAATGAACTTATGCATAGAAGAATTTTAATTAAATGTCTTTTAAGTAGGTACTTTGTTTAATCCGTTTAAGTTCTTTACATGCGTTGGAATACAAAAAATAATAAATTCTCATTTTGAATAATGTACGGAGGTTATTCTTAGGCTGCTTGTACAGCGGAGTAAGTATAAAATTATTTAGAATTGTGGGAAAATAGTCACCAAAAATAAATGGATAAAATCTCCTCTCCTTATGTTAGTCATGTTAGTAATGTTAGTCAATATTTTTATAAATAGACACTTAAAATAATATTCAGACCTTCCTTTAAAGATAAACAAATTAAAATCAATTCTCAAACCAATCGCTCGCTCAATCTTAACGCAAAGCAATTAATATCGATGAGCTTTCATATATTATTAAACAAACCAATGGCAATAAAATAAAAATCAATGCAGACAACATCAGCGGAACATTCACATGGCATTTTCCGACAGCTGGGCAATTTACTACTCTTCCTTAAAACTATTTTTTCTCTTCTATTCCTAAGGGTTTAAGATTCATTTTTGTTTGAACGTAGATAGTTATTGATCTAACTTGCTGTATACGTATAATGGAGCCTAATGGCATGAATCGCAGGAACGTATCAGGATCTACACAACGAGTATGATAAATGTTTTCTGGGATGTTAAAGGATCGTTGTTTGAATGTGCAGATTGTATGGAGTTCATAGAAGTTAGGAGAATAATTTTACAATTTTAATAAAATTTTCTTTTTGAGGTAAACGATATATACAAATGTCAATGAATGCTATTAGTAGTCAGCTTTTATTAATATGATTAAGAGTTAACTGTCGCACTCAGAGACGTTCACCAAAAAGAAACTTAGCGAATATAATTTCATCAATCATACATTATATGACAAAATCACTCATAAAATCTCTACTAAGGAAGAATTTGACGGCTCTGAGTGAAGGCGTTAGACCATTATAGGGTATGAACCGATATTATTTGAGAGTAATAAATTAAGTTAAGTCTATTGCCACCATAAAGAAAGTCTAATGAGCATCTTTCTGCCAGCCATTTCTGACATGCTAACATCGAAATTTTAAATTATAGCGTCAAATCCATGTATGTCTGCTCAAATAGCGAGACTGTCAACTGTTTAGCATCTTTGTATAATCGCTTTAGTCGTTCTAACATAAAACCCTATTTTATTAAAATAACTGTAAGTAAATAAAACAATAAGTTATACAATTTTATATAAACATCCATATTGAATGAAGCAATAAAACGAAACCATTAAAATAATATAAAAACAATATCAAATGACATAAAATTAATAACAGACACTTGAAAACAATAACCAACAGAGAGATCATATATGATCATAAAAAATAAATGCGGCAACATTTTAAGTGTCATATCCTTTTAGTCTTTCGAGTCCTGGCTAAAACTAGATCCCACGTACGTATGTTGAACTTATACTTATATTAAAAGCAAGGTACTTGTTTTCAAGTTCCGATACTATATAAGCCTAGCCTGCATATTTAGCCCTGACATTGTCCTGGCGAACGTGGTTGGGTCATCCCTTAAGATGAATAAGATACTCAGTTTAGTGGTGATTGTTGCCGTCGGCGTGTGCGCAGGCGCAGAAAAGGGCTCAGAAAATGTCAGACAGAAAAGGTTATTGTGTGAGTACTGATTTGGTTTTGGTTATTTATTTTTTAATTTATTAAGTTTAGTGACACTATTTTCTGTCACGTTTGGTTCTCATTAAAAGTTAATGTTTTATTTTAGCAAAAGTTAAACTCTTTGTAGCTTGATATGTATGTGTGTAGTTTAATAATACAACAAAGTAATTTAAATATTAAATAATGTTGTAAAATTAAGTAGCAACAAAGTTTATAGAGATTATAGCCATCATTTGAGACGTTTTGGTATGAAGTTGAATGAATTAGTAGAATCGAATTTTCATTTATTTCCTAATCAAAGTGCAAAACTCATTAAGTTCCTGAATATAAGGTTAAATTCATAGTTGATTATTTTACTTAAGAAACTGATTATCATTAGCAAAAAATGGAGACAAATTACCGAAATAACGGAAGACCTTTGCCCAAAAATGGGATGATATGGGCTAAAAGTAAGAATAACCTAAATATACAAATAGATTTTTTAAATTATCATGACGTGAATACATCCACTAATCCAGACTGGACTTAATCGCCGATAACATAGTATTCAAAACTCTCTCTGAATATACAAGTATTTAAAAATCGAAATAAAATTTTAATTTTACGAATGGTTCATTTTAAACTCAAAGCATATAATCACGATATAGGTACTTAACCACCGATCAAAGTCTTAAATAACCTGAAAAATCTCGATATATATATTTAAAATGTTATCTATTTATAGATACTGTATACTTTATCTATATTTATACTAATATATATACTCGCTGAAGAGTTTGTTTGTTTGAACGTGCTAATCTCAGAAACTATCTATCCGATTTGAATAATTATTTTTGTAATAGATAGCCACATTCAACGGAAAGGTTAGAATAGGCTATTTTCATCATGAAAATTAGCCTACGAGGGCAAAACCGCGGGGCGCTGCTAGTTACTAATAACTGCGCTACTTCCTGAGTGTAAGCATGTTATGCAATCCATGTTTAAACTTTAAAAAACCTGAGAGCTTGTTAAACATAATATGCAAATTGTTACCTATTCGTCCATTTTATACAATAAAATAAGTCAACAAGTACTTTAGTTGGCTAGCATCTTGATTACGGTAGCGTGTAAAGGTAAGACGGTCACTGCCCCCTGGTTATTGCCAGCAGTCTTATTGAACTTTGTATATGCAACTATTCTGGTTAAGATCACTATCTTACTCAGACCATGGACCAAAATGTACAAGAGGGCAGCCGGAGTTGAACAAACATTCTTAACTCAGAAACTTAGACCTTAAGACTGTTCTCAATTAAGCGGCTGCACTCGTATTGCTACGTGTATATTGTATGAGAAACAAAAGAGCATCCGGGCGCTGTATATAATTTCATACACAACGCACGTAGATGGAAGACTAAATTTGCCTAAATTGATTGGTATACTTATTTGACATACAATTTGCAAAGTTTAACTAGCTTCCTTTTTAACAATGCTTAACATCTCTAAATTGTATAACCCAACTAGCTGTGCCCCGCGGTTTTACCGGCAGCGCCCCCGTTCCCGTGGGAATTTTGAGATTTTTATTCCCTATAAACCTCACGGAGCTCGAGACCTTTCCAACGAATGCAAAACCGTGGAAATCGGTTCGTGCGTTCTGGAGTTATAGCGTCAGGGAGGAAAACCCGACTTATTTTTATATAGTAGATTTTTTATTGCTAGTTAGATGAGGAAGAGATTATTATTAGATCTAAAGAGTATATTGCCTCTTTCTCACTGTATTCACCTCCAAAGATTCTTCAAGGTACCTTACCTACATAAATTACATATCTTACCATCTCTGTTACTTTACATAACTTATCCTTTCTAATATATCAATATCAGCTTAATTTGCTCTCATTGTATTCAAAGTAAGTAGGAAATGAAAGTCACTCGATCATATCACGATCGTTCAGACGCGTGATGTCGTATCGATGTAATATATCGTTTGCTTTAATAACTTCTTGTGAACTAACAGCTCGACACCTTCACGAAGGATTGGACCAGTCTAGCACACAATAGAGAAAAGTGGAAAGAGGGTAGGGAGGCCTTTGCCCTGCAGTGGGACAAGTCAGGCTGAAAATAATAATAAAAATAAATAATAATAACCTTTGGTGTCCCACTGCTGGGAAAAGGTCTCCACCAAACATCGCCATTTTGTGACCATAACTATTTTTGTTAACATAAGTTTTATAACTGATACGAACTTCAGTATGAACCACTGACCATCAGCCGACTTCTACCACAAACTCTTCAGCTTTATCTATACAAATTTCATAAAGAGGATGAATTTTCCTGCTCATCAAAATATATAGGCGTGATCATACTAAATCTGGGAAAATAACGTAAGCGTGATCTTCAAAATGTTCACACTAGCGTCATCTATTCGATCGCGGCGGAACCACCGCGTGGTACAGTCTTCTTCTTCATCGAGTGGATGGCCAACCTGACCAATCCTGGTGTCTAGAGTTATTGAGCCGCCAAAGGCCTCTGACATGGTTACAGTTAGCTATAAGTATAATAATGTAATAACTTTATCTTCATACCTTCTAATATTAAGGGTCGGTGCATATCACATGGAAAATGCATTGTACAGCATTTCAGTAACTTTTCTTGTCCAGCATTTGACTCGCGACAACATGCAGCGTTTTTTGTCGGATGTCCTCACATAGATCCTAAGTCTAGACGTTCACAAGTTTACTTTCACTTGATTGGATTAAAAAATGGTTTGTTTTTCAGTTTTCGATGAAGCCGGCGGTTTGGTGAGGACCTACCCGAACCCCTACATGAATCATTTGGCCCTCAATGCGGAACTACCATACTACGGCAAATTCCTGAATCCGTTCTTCAATTTTATAAGTGTAAGTTATACAGTGCTATAATGAATTAGATGTATTGGGTATTCATTTCACCTCTAATAAGCAAAGCAGTTGAAAGAATGGAATTTTCGAACAGTATGGGTACGGATCGTACGACATTCTATTCCTTGAATTTGTACGAATAGCATACTGGCTTTTTGGGGGCCCGCAGCCGCACTATTAGTGTTTCGCTATTAAGTAATTTACGCCCCTAGTACATTGAAGCCAGCAATACACATAATATAATGCCACTGCGTATGGGTAATGAACGGTCCCTGTTGCAGTTGAATCGCACCATTGCATTGGATTCATATACTAAAAGCAATAACGCAACAAAACCTGCAACAAAACTAGCAGCAAATCACTTCAATCAACTATCACATTTTTCTCAGGCGTTCGGCGAAACGATAGCTGCATTCACCATACCTGTCTCCAAGGCGATCATTGAGCAGATCAACAAGGACCCGAACTTCCAACAATCACTTGCGATTGTCCCTAAGAACCCTGTGATCGCTCCTAACTCCGTCTGTGCTGGGAAAAGGACACAAATCCCTTCGACTCTGTGCAATAACTTCTTGAACTGTTGGGATGGTTGGGCCTACGAACAGGAGTGCCCCAAAGGCCTTTTATTTTCAAATGAAGGTTACTGTGACTACGCGGGAAATGTGGACTGTAATAATAGGAAACTTGATTGTGAGTTGTTTTGGTGTTGCGTCATTTAAGGATATTTGCGGTGTTTCGAGGAAGTCTTATAAATATTTTGTTGTTGTTTCGCCTTTTTTATTGTATTAAAGCTCTTTTTTTGGATAAATCTGGCTCTGACATTCTATTTAGTTATTTAAGGAGACAGAGCAGCATCGATAAAATTAAGCGAGCTTATAGGCTGAGAGCTGACATATTCATTAGAACTAACTTCCTTTTGAACTCGCCGGCATCACACATATCAAACATTTCTATAAAAAATTCGCTGGCTACCTTGGAAACTTGCTCAATCTGAACTCATTCACTATCTCAAACAACTCATAAAGCTCTATTCACCATACTTACTAACAACTACTTTCAATTACAGTGGAACAATTGCAACCTGAGCCAGTCTGCACAAAAGACTTCGAGGCGCACCGTAGCAAGTATAACTGCAACGAATTCTTCGTATGTGTGAACAGACAGCCGGTGAAGTTCAACTGCCCAGCTGACCTCGCGTACAGTCAGGTATACATCCGCATAGTTGTCGACCTTCCACTGCAGTAGTGCAACATATCATATGTAGTAGGGTTTTCTGAATATGACAATAATTGCCGTATTTATTGTGTGTTTTAGAATAAGATACTCGTATGTATTGTGTTAAAGAAGAAGTCAAGTTTCTATTGCATGTCGGGCTTTTCGCTCACTGAGGTCTTGGTTAGTCACTCTCTTTTTCTGAATGCAATTGAGTAACAAAAGGGTTAACGATTTAAAGGTATATAGTAAAGACATTTATAGATGCTCCATTCAATTCACTGCCCACCCAAACTTTTTGAAATGATACTAGGTCATAGACTAATCATTATCATATGTATAACCCTTGAATATTTATTAATTAAAATGTCAAATGTAACTCGAGGTCCCGAGGAACCGAAGGTCTCGATAAAATCGTATTATGATTTAGATTGAAATTTATGTGTGAAACGGTTTTTCTATCGAATTTTCTCACATAGCTGTATGACTTGAAAACAAAATAAATTCGAAGAATTTTATTGCCGCTAACCTAACATACCTTTATTCTGTCAATATTCAATAAAGTTTTTATGGTCAGTTGAACAATCGCTAATTCCGTAAAAATCTACTTGCGTACTAGGAAAATTCACATTTTACTCCACCTACGATTTGCTTCAATTGTTTAATAAATCCAAAGATTTTATGGAGGAATAAAATACAATTAGTATAGAAATGGCATTTTGTCCAATTTTCTATAGAAATTAGTAAAGACACATGTTGGTTGATATTACTAATATTTTATTATGTACTCGCAGTTTCGCATAATTTGTTCCCTATGTTGTCATAGTTGACAATATTATGAGCTTTTAAATTCTAATCAATAATTTTATTATTTTCAATTTCAGATACTTGGTGTTTGCGACTACGCCGAACGCGTCGACTGCAAATCTTCAAACACGCCTCTACTACCCTCCATTTCAAACCCAAGTCCTATCGCTTCTAATCCACTTATTATCCCATCTATCCCATCAGCCCCAAGTACTCCAGGAAAGGATATTCCCGGTATAACTTCTCCGGCTATCCCTGTGACTAATATTAAGCCTATAAGACCAACTAGCTTCCCGTTTATCCCTACTCCTATTCCTCCAGCTGCTAACTCGGATTCCATGCCGTCATCTGCGCCAATTCCGTCTGGCTCGTTCCCTCCTGCACCAGTGTCATCTGGATCATTCCCACCCGCATCCATATCGTCTGGATCATTCCCACCCGCACCCATGTCGTCTGGATCATTCCCATCTGTACCCATCTCGTCTGGATCATTCCCACCCGCACCCATGTCGTCTGGATTATTCCCACCTGCACCCATGTCGTCTGGATCATTCCCACCTGCACCCATCCCTTCTGGATCATTCCCATCTGCACCCATCTCTTCTGGATCATTCCCATCTGCACCTGCATCAGATCCAATGCCAACACCGGCTATCCCATCAACGTCTATGTCTTCTACATCGAACCAACAGTCACAGCCGTCATTTAGTTACCCATCATCACCAGAACTAAGACCAGTGCCGTTACCTTCCAGTATGTTCGATGAATCATCTCCTAAACCTAATGATGCGAAGCCAGCCTTGCCTTTGGGAACTATTTTCGGTCCAGGTATACTTTAAATATATTTTAATAAAATATAAATTTGCAATCACCTATGAGAATTAAAAAGTTTTACATGTCAAACATGAACCACAGACCAGAAACTGCAGCTAAAAGTACAGGTGATAATATAGGTAGGTTTATATGATACTAGCAGCGTCCCGCGGTTTTACCCGCGTTGTACCCGTTTCCGTAGGAATTTCGGGATGAAAAATAGCCTATAACCTTCCCGTTGAATGTGGCTATCTATTACAAAAAGAATTATTCAAATCGGTTCAGTAGTTTCTGAGATTAGCGCGTTTAAACAAACAAACAAACAAACAAACAAACAAAACAAACTCTTCAGCTTTATAATATTAGTATAGATTGGCACAGCAGTCCCAGCATGCCATGACCATATCGCTATATCAGTGTTATCGGGGTTCCATAAAACCAGTGCAATCTGCAGCTGAAACTTGTGAACTGTGGTTGGTCGCCTTTAGGTGGTCTAAAAGCTCCGATACCATGGTTGGCCACTAGCTTACACGAACTTACTTACTTTTTACTTTAAGTCCTTTTTACTTAAAGAACAATATGAAGTTTTACTCACAATCTTTAGTACTGAGAGCTATTACATTACTATCGCTACTTCATTACTATAATATGTATCCTCTATTCACAGCGTGTTCAGGTCACGTAGCGATGTCCCGTGACGATGCCATCCGCCAACTGCAGCGCACCCACACCGACTACTGATACTCCTATTAAAGTACCGCCTAATGTTATCACATCTACGCTTTTAAACTATACTTACTACAATATTTATGGAATAGAAATAAATTGATCACTAACTGTATTAATGTAGTTTTTATTTGGGGATTTGGATGAATTAGGAATACTGAATAACTTTTGGAATCTGGTGTCCTTAACTAATTTGACGGTTGTGATTGTCTAAGGGCTAGACACTTAGGGTCTTATTCATAAACGCTAGCAGCATTTTAGCTATCAAATGGTTTATCCCTTTCTGAAATACGCTATTTTATAAAGAGCAAAAGAGACAAAACACTCACTAACAGTGTTTTAGTTAGAGAGCGTTTATGAACAAAGCAGATAGTGCGCACAAGGTGTCACACTGGCCCAAGGTGTCACACTGGCCCAAGGTGTCACACTGGCTAGTGTCACCCCTTTGCGTCACACGACCTGGCTTGCACCCGCACTATGTGTGTCTTGCGCATAAGGTAATTAAATTACGTTTGGGTAATATGTGCCAGCTTTAGGTTAATTATTATATTACCCCCAAGATTGTTTCATAACGGAAAGGATAGCTGTCATTTCAACTAATAAAAGTCAAACAAGTGATGATTGTACAAGAATTAAAGCTGTCATTTGTTTTATAATTATCCTTGATAATTTTTATTTTGGTTTCATTTGTATAAAGATTGCATATAATTAATAGTAATGTTTATAGTGTAGATTACATTAGTCGTACTCGAAATGTAATTTGTGTTTAGAGACCTGCGGGTGTTACCGTTTCTGTGGAAATAAATCATATAACCTTTCCCTTGAATGTGGCTATCTATTACAATAAGAATTATTAGAATCGAACTGGTAGTTCCTGAGATTAGTGAGGTCATAGATAGGGGGTTCAAGAGAAAAGTTTATAAACATAAAAATTCCCGAAATTCCCACGGGCACGAGCACAATGCGGGTAAAATAGCGGGGCGCTGCTAGTAATACATAATTAAACATTATGTAATACGTAATTAAACTTTATACTCATATTAACAGACTCATTATCTATTGAGCCTGTTGGCCATTTGTCATTGGTTATTAGATAAAAATAATATAATACGTATAAAAAAGACTTTATTTACACGGTTATAAATCGTTAACTTATCTTAACATTAACATACATTATGACTAAAGCATCAATTTCGACAGAGCACCGACAGCGTCGTGTCGGCACCGTGTCAAGGTTCGACGTTACACTTTTGAAATATATTGGCAGTAGATATTCAAATGAAAATTTCGAAAAAATAACTTACGAAAACAAACTAATTTCAATACATATTTAAAGAAATCAATAGTAGGTATGTATTCTTTTTAAATACTCACAATAGAATGTGACAAAATTGAAAAACCAATATTTTTGACTTAAAACTAATATGTACCATTATAGAAAGTTTAGAAGTCCATAGATACTGTCTTTTGAAGCGCCTCTTCAAGACAAACTTTTTATCACTTCACCAAATACTCACTTCAGATAATCTTTGTAATTTTTTCACTTATTTTTCATACCATTACGAGTGAGTAATATTACTTTCAAGTTAACAACTACTTTTTATTTATATTGACTTCTATTTCACCCGATTATGCCAAAAACGGAGGGTAATGATATTGTTTTCTCACTGATTTTATTTTGTTTTTTATGTCGCTTTCTGAAGAGGCATTATTAAAGTAAGTCGCGAGGATTGAATTTCAGTTTGTTCTTGGAGCCGCCCCTCGTCATTCAGAATCCCAACTTCTTCAGTGCCTTAAGGTCGACATCACCGTAGTAATCCTCACTGAAAATATTTGTTACTCGATCATTTGTCTATTCCATTTTAGAACAACTGATCCTTGCTAATTGCATTATCAATGTATATTACACACACACATATACTACTGTATGCATTAGTCATTGGAAAAATCTCCCTGCAGAGCAAAGACCTATTATAAAGATCTCTCTGAAGATAGTACAGTGGGAAGGCTTAACTGTAATTACAACGAATAGCTAATGGGTGTATGAGAACATTATTCATATTCAAAAAGTCAGAAACATGTTTCAGTCGATTCAGAAATTAAACACAATTGGTCGCTATGCTTACTTGATCCATATTTACCTAATGTCACAATTAAAAATATATTTTCACCTTATTATAGGAAGTCAATATGTTTAGTATTAGGTATTGTTAAGTTATTCAGTACACACCATTATAAAATGTTCACATACCTTTTCCACAAAGTGTCTGGTAGTATGTCAATGTACTACCATCTGTTATAGAGAAGAAGTGAAGAAGTGTAAGTTTTGTTTAATAAAGTACCAAGATATTATGAGTTAAAGAAATATTGCAAACAGATAGTGTCTGGTTAGGGAGGGTGCGGTCGGGTGCAACACATAGTGACGGACAATAAATACAACGGATTATATTTTTATAATTTTATGTTTATTTTATCACTAAAAATAAAAACTTAAGTATTACAGTTTCTATCAAACAAAAAGCACTCAGTCGCAGCGAAACATTTCAGTACGATTATTTACAAGAACTATTTTTTCGGTCATTTGAAGTTAAACTGAGAACTAAATGCAAACTAACTTTGTAAACGCTCTGTCACTTACAAAATATATTTCAGTATAAAACTATCCTGAGAATAAATTGTGTCTAAACAAACTACCATGAATGTTACAATAAATACCTCTATCGCTGTATGATTACTATTACTCTATCTCCTAACCGGCATTGTGAAACTGTTTCCGAAGAAAGCTACGAGAAGTATTTGGCAACTAGAAGTGAATACATAATCGCTGGCTCACTCTCTTAACATTCGAAATTATAGAAAATTTGAACTTAAACACGTTCTTCGTACATCAAAAGCGTCGGGGATACAAGACGAGATTGTATTGCCGGAGATGCGGTGGCGGCGTTTGATGGGGTTGGGATCGCTATTGATGTGCGGAGAGTGGTTTATCATTGAGTATTAGAAGGTTGAGGTGGGGAGGGGGAGTTACTCCTTCTGGGGACGAGGTTTCAGCTGCTTGTTCGGGGTTTGGCGGGCCTCGCCGCTTTGCTGGAGCCCCGCGAGCAGCTCGCTCTTGCGGATGCTCTTCAGGTCGAGATCACCGTAGTAGTCCTCGCTGAAAATGGACGCCAACCTTACTTCCTGCCGCTTCATTCAAACTACACCTACCCATACTACTTACAACTAAATAAAGCGGCTTTTCTAGCAACTTTTACTAACTAACTGCGCAGTACTTGTATTGTGTAATGTAATCTCGCTCACAAATGCGAAACTAAGTAAACTGCCTTGAAACTAGAATGATAAACCGTTCGCTTTTCTCAGTAGTGTTATTGGAGTGGTTTTATAAAATTGTAAGATACACTACTTTATCGGTGATAAAAGCTACAAGCAAATTATGTTCGTGTACGTATTTAATTAATGAGTTAAGCTTTGCCACAAAGCTTTGCTACGACGCAGTAGTTTTAAAGCTACATTTAGATTTAGTATTGAATGTTTTCATTTGTAAAGTACAGTTAGAGTAACAACAGATGCATATGCATGTCATTAGAGGTCGGCATTGACCGTTCACGGTGCATGACACTACGTGAACCGAACTATGTCTTAACTCATGTTAATCCGAACTGACCTAAATATCAACCGTGCAATTCTGACCGCATACCTGCCTCTTGTATTTGGGTGAGCGAGATTTGATCTGCCTCTTACTATTTATGCGTTTGTCGCCTTGTTGTAGGAGGGATGTATGTGCAGAAGAATTGTTAGTCACAAGGATGACATTGGTTGTGTGGAAGTGGTTACAGGTTCCGGGTTAATCGAAATGTGACTCCGTAGTACATTGTATTGTAGACGTAGAACTACGTACTTGAAGTAAATGGAATCACATTACGTCAGGTACATGTTGTTAGTACCAAAAGACGCTGAATACACACAGAACCAGTGATATCCAACCAGTGAGTGGAAGAGCTGTTCAAGTTGCACTGTCATATTTGGCTTGAACGGATTCGGATGTCCGGACTCGATACGTGCCTCTTCATAAAAGGGTGTCAAAATCGAGTACGGATATCCTGGTGTTATAGCGACTGGATGAGTGGACTCACCATCCGGGAACATCTTCGGGGTCCTCGCAGTTGCCGGTGCCGTCGGCATCACCGATCTTGAAGACGGTTCCGATGGGGCATCCGTACTCCCGAGCGGTACCCTCCAGACAGATGTAGTACTTGCGGCAGTCCTCTGGGTGGGCGTGACGGCTGAAGGATCCGAGGTTGGCGACCTCTCCGGGGTTGGCGCATGAGAAACCGTTGGCTACTTCTGAGGAACACCACAGGGGTAACGTGAGTAGAGTTGTGAAGGCAAAACCGAAACATAGGTGAGACAACGTACGGTGTAAGAATGATTGGTGCAAATTTGTGCACAGTTTGAGAACGTAATAAATGAATATAATTTCGTGTAAGTAGTAGTATTAATTGGTAGTCACTGGATAATAATTATATAAATATAACAAATCCATTAGTTTTATTTCTTGGAAACGATCGTTTTGGGCTTTAAAAGCACTTAGAGGTTTGATCGTTAATTGGTTCAAACTTCAAGGTAATTGAGACAATTATTATTTCCTTTACAAGAAAAAATAAACAGATTTAGGTAAAAACAGGATGTACTAATGTCACTCGATAATAGGTGATCGATTTATGTTTATAACCTTGAACAATTAAAATCGAGGAATCAAACTCGAATCAAAATACGCTTTATACAACACATATTTTGTTGAACAAAAAATCTTACATATTTCCATGATCTTCAAGTATCGCTAGTCTTCAACCCAACCTTCTAATAGGCATGATTATGAGACACAATACAACTAAATGAGACAAGGTTCTACAATAAAAAACGAATACATACCCTCGTTCCTGCATTCAGGGACCTGGTCGGCCCACATGCACACACGGGATTCCCTGTCGTACGCGAGTCCGGGGCTGCACTGGTAGCGGGAAGCCTCGCCGTTCCAACAGTTCCAGAAAACGTCGCATTTGTTCTCATCAGGGAAGATACCATACAGCCGCGAGCAGTGGGGGGTGGAGATCGGGGGCTCTGTAGGAAAAGAGAGCAGTTAGATGGTGGAAGCTTTTTGAGTATCAATTCAATGCATCATAAGTCTCAGATGCTGCTCTTATGACAACTAAATAATTGAATGAAAAAAATGCGGCCATTGCTTGAAAGATGTGTTTTAAAAAAACAACACAAAATTATAGTGTAAGTGTTTGTTCCCACTACGCCGGACCGGCACATCTGCCGGTCCGGCGTAGTGGGAACCCTTACTTAGAGCTATTGATTCTTGTGTTCTCTCTATCACATGGTAGTAGTGGCATCTCCAACATTTAATAATTATGCAAAGTCCTTTTGTAAAATAAGCTCTAGAGATATTGTTAAACCGGTAGGCTAAGTAGATATAATCGGAAACAATTCTTGATTCTTCTACATTTACAAAAAACTAGTCTGATTTACCACCTCAACTTAAATTCATTTAAAAAAGATTATTATAATATTATGGGTAATAAACTTGAAATACAGAATCGTTTTGCTATAATTGCAAATCAATTTTATTGCTATAAACGGTCGTCAATAATGCCAATACGGCATATATTGCCAATAGATTCGTTTCCTTATTCATTTGCATAAATCAAGTAACAGACGAATGAAAAATTTAAAAATAAGTGGCTCTAGTTCAAGGTAAACTCTTCGAATCGTGTTTGTACAGACAATCGAAAGTTGTAGGTATCATCTTGATTCATTTGAGGTAATAATACTGGTTTAAATGCCAAGCAAAATGTTCTAAAACATAACGGTGGCTTCTAATTTAAAAAAAATTACCGCCTTGTTCATAAATGATATTTAACTTAAACAGTGTTTTAAAGTGTTTTGTCTCTTACGCTCTTTGGCAAATAGCGTATGTCGGAAACGGACAAACCATTTGGTAGCTAAAGTGCTATGAATGAGGCCCTTAGACTCCAAACCATTAGTAGATGCCTTTAGGCACTCTGAAAACTCTGCCACCAGGGTGAGCCACTAACGTACTAAAACGTTTTAACGTTTTATAATCTTATCTATACTAATATTATAAAGCTGAAGAGTTTGTTTTGTTTGTTTGTTTGTTTGTTTGTTTTTTTGTTTGTTTAAACGCGCTAATCTCAGAAACTACTGAACCGATTTGAATAATTTCTTTTTGTAATAGAAAGCCACATTCAACGGGAAGGTTATAGGCTATTTTTCATCCCGAAATTCCTACGGGATCGGGTACAGCGCGGGTAAAACCGCGGGGCACTGCTAGTACCTACATATATAGGCAAACATAGTGGTACATTATTTGTGTTAAAGTGGTATAGTGGTGTGCTATTTTCATCATATAGGTATGTTATATGGCCTTCAAACATATCCTGGTTGATTCTGAATAATATCCTTAAGAGTAGGTACATATATTATACATACATATAGTTGTGTGATTATGTTAATACCAACCTTGACCGTCTCTTTACTGTTACCAGCCTAATATGTGACTTTAAGCTAATATTATGCAAATAAAATGGGCTCTTTTTAATATTTAATGTAAATTTTGTCATATATTTGCTATATATTTTGGTTTGGAATCTATTAACATTAAATTTCGTGATTGAAAGTATTAGACTTGATTTAAAACAATTATTTAAATGAGTATTTCAGTATTGAAAATATAGTGTTGCATTTTTAACAAGTTCAATTTGAATAAGTTTTTAGCTTAAAACTCAGAAACTTTACTAATTTGGACTTGAAATTATAAGAAAACTTTAAAGAAATAGCAAGACTAAACTTGAAAAAACAAAAAAACGTTAAATCCAAGATAGATCAAAGAATATCTCACCAAGCTGTGTCCTTTCTCCGCACTCAACATTGTGAAGGTAGTCGCAGTTTTCTGTGAGGTACTTGGAGTCGCTGGCGTCGAAGGCAAGTCCGTTACCACAGGTCTTTAGCTCAGCTGCTCCATTGTCACACTTCCAGTATTTGTCGCAAGAGATGTGGTGAGGGTAGAAACCGAAGTCATCTGGGCATTTGAAGGTTTCTTGGCCGACGGCTGTGGGCAAAGGAAAAGATTGTTAGGGAAAAATGTGTTTGTGTTTGTAATTTAGTTAGAGTTATTCTACTTTAAATTGAAACGTGTGTTATAGACTTCAACTAGCATTATAAGCTGAAGAGTTGTTTGTTTGAACGCGCTAACTTCAGAAACTACCAATCCGATTCGAATAATTCTTTTTGTAATGGATAGCCACATTCAACGGGAAGGTTATAGGATACTTTCATCCCGAAATTATTATGGGTACGGGCACAAACCAGGTGAAACTACGGGACGCTGTTTGTTATACGTAAGACGCCCAACCATAACCTCCCTCGTACGAAAGTTGCCGTTAGATAGTTCTAACTGAACAACTCTAGTTGAGTGGCTGTTCAATTGTTATTGTTATTTATCACATTGATTGTTGATATAGAATTCATTTATGAAACGATGCTACTAAAGTGATGGTTAAAGTATCTGTCGAATTGATCATTGAGCAGGCTTAGGTTTAAAGATCTTTATTTTCAACAAAGACAACATTGCACAATGATCTAGAACAAAATGAATAATACCGTGTTACTATGTCGATATTTATCAATACATAAGCATTGTACCAATATCCGAAACAAAATCTCATAAAACCATAAGTGGTAACATTACACAAGATGTTACAAAACCATTAATGTATGATTTGTTCTAATTAACCAATCTTATTCCAAATCAGTGTCATGCATCGATAATAACCCTTTTTGTGAACTAGATAAGTTACAAAATCGATTGAACGAGAGCACATTACGAAAGTGCACGCTATTTCGTACATATGACATGGTTACTAATGTAGGTAATGTTTATCATTTCATTTGACTTTTTTAAATATGTTTGTAGACATTGAATTATTAACAAGATGCATAGGCGTCATAAACGTTTATTACCAGTATTTTAACTATCAAATGGTTTGTCTCTTTCCGACATTCGCTTTTTTCCGAAGAGCAAAAGAGACAAAATACTTTTAAGTTAAATAGCGTTAATGAATAAGGCGGTTAATGTTTATACATCTCTACCAAACTCAACGAAAGATTTTCGATTTTGAGTTGATATTGTAGGTACTAAGTTTTTATAGCACGTTAAGTATTGTAGCTCTCTATCACGAATTATACAACCTAACAAACAAATTTTGATTACAAAGTGTCAATACAAAAATCTAGACTTTCCACACTATTAACTTAGTTGTCGCAAGCTAACGTTTGACAAATACCAAATATTGCAATACCATAATGAGGAAACGTGTTCAAAACACGATTCGTCTTGAATTTTAATTGAAATTACAAAATAAACCACGAGGGTGTTTGGCAAGGCGCGGTTATGGCGGTGTCGCTAGTGGCGCAACACCGGTCTCGGGCAGGGCCGTTCTTTCTCCCAGGAATGCTACGCCGCGACACAACGCAAACGTTGCGTAACGCACAACCTCACATTGTCGGCAAAATGTGGCTAATTGTCGTACGAACACGTGTACCCGATTCTATTGTTTGTCGTTATGTAATCGCGTAGTTTCGGACAATAACATAAAGCTAGAACATTTGAGAGATCGCATTAAGAATGTTTGCGTAAGTATTATGACTTCATGGTTCATAGGATTAGTTGAAATTATATATGTCATATTCATCACCAACAAACATTACTTTGAACTACATATTACGTCCTTTACTGTTTATTTTGTTAACCAACAACTTGTAATGTATATTCTCCAACCACGGATTCCAAATTCCAACGTAGCACATACCTAATCAACAAAAGATTACTCCAACATCTTTGCATAATTACCGTTACAGCTGTGAACAATCTGCATAGGTAATTAACCTGTATGGAGCGCATCGTTTCCTTGTATGCCTACTGTTATGTCAAGCTTATGTCATTTGTTTCATTGACTTGGTTGACATTTGCACGCTACGCTGCCCTATGCGATAGATTTTGCAATTTCTTGAATACTTGAGCGGGTTTAACGATCTCGTGTTTTGATTGCATACACATTCTTGTACTAAGTATTTTATGTTAAATGTATGTTTAAGTAAAGGTAATTGTTACGTTTACGTATACGTTTACGTTTACGTATACGTTTTGGCATTCCTATGGTATTTGCAAATCTGAATCGATATTATTCTTTCAATCGATAATATATTTAATGAGTTCTTTTAGTTATCCGAAAGGTGAATGAATCATTACTTGCATAAAAAAATGTTAAGCGTCGTTGGCGCTTTACAAACGAAAACAAAAAAATAAAGTAAAATTCTGAAGGCTATTAGAAATTCAATAAGAAATATCGTTCTAGGTTTGTTAACTACGTAGAAAGTCCGCTGCAATTATTACTATCGACTAAGCGCTTCATTACAAAACATTTAAACACACGTTCTGATGAAAATAGGTCCCATTTATGTAATCTCCGTGAACGCATCGATTTTTTAGGTTAAATAGCTCTAATGCGTTGCAAAATGAGATAATTTGTATTTCGTAGTTGCTAATGTTGTAATTGATGTAATGTGGGAACTGGAACTATCGCTAATTGTACGCTGAGGCGTATAATGAGCTCATTAGATATTATTGCAACTTTTTAATTAATAAATTAAAACAAGTGCAATTCAAAATTAGAACTAGCGTCCTTATTTCGTATGTTTTGTTTTCATAGAAGTATTATTTCAGATTTAGAATAACCTCTTTTTCATAATAACATATTTTTTGTTAAAAATACTTATTTAATAAGAATTCTGTGTATGAATAAAGTATTTACATATACAAAAGCTACAAAAGGTCACATATGAAAGAAGAAGACCTTACATTGGACTTGATTGTATTCAATTAAAGACAGGTCATCTTCAAATATAGAACGAGAATACGAACTCGATATTTGAATAGGCATTGACAATGTGGTCAACCTTTCTTATGTTAATCGAACAGTATCGAGGTGAACTACACTCACTTCTGGATAACTAGAATTCCTCAGCGGTATAATGAACACTTAGGCATTGAACGGAATGAATTCAAGGAGATTCGCTCGCGTTAACTTGACAATTTATTTTGCTAACGTTTGGATGGGCAATTTTAATATGAAGTGTGCTTTTCAGTTAATTGAAGATATACAATCTTTCAATATTTGCACTTTGATTGGATAGAGATATTCCAATAAGATCTGCCATTCCATAAATAATCGTTCGAAATATTTGACAATAATTTCTATAGTTTTGCTTACATCTTTTATATCTTGTAAACGTTAAACGTAGATATTAATTAAATTTAAACTTGAATCATTGTCATGTACGTGTACATTATATGGCTGTGAATTAGTGTCAGCCGTGTGAACCAGGGCGCCTAAGGCACTCGAGTGTGTCTTTGCGCAAACCGCTGGGCCACACTGCGACTCACATAATTATTGATTTGACTCTGTCATAACTTGTTATATAACGTGTATTTACTTTTGCTATCGTAATGATGCTGGGCAGAGTGCAGACTGTTATCTTTGGGACGTTAAGAACATCTACCTATTTTTCAGTGCCTTATTGTGTTTAGTTGCTACGTATATATTTATGTCTGAGCGATTCTCGATTTGGCAGGTTTTAAATGTCAGTTTTATGATAAACTGTTACGTGTAGGTAGCAAACAATGTAGGTGCAACACGACTAACATGTACCTCATGTACCGACATTCTTGATCAAACATTTGGCAACGCAATCGACACCTATTATTGAATCACTCAGCCTCGAGACATAACGAAAAAGGATTACCTAAAGTGTGTTTCCGGGGCAAACAAACTGAAAACCAGTCATGACCATATGCGTGTTACATAAAAGATTACGATAAGAAGGCCAATCATTAAGTAATAATAGTGAAAGCTTCGGGTGACCCGTCTGATGTGGGCGGGACTTTCAATTTCATTCGAGACAAATGACACGAGCTTTGTGTAAGCTCCTCATTGGGTAACCCTCCGGTGACCTTTATACAACATTTGAATAAAAATTAGCTCTTATTTGCATTGAATGGGTGTTTTAAGATTTATATGTGTAATTGCTTTAATGCAATATGCGACCTACTTATTTCCACGTGATGGGAAAGCTCATTATTACGTCTTATTATTTAAAACATTACATCGGTAGATTTATAACTTTTTTACTTCATATTAGTAAATAATGAAGAGCTGTATTTGCTAACATACAAAGGATACGTTTGTCATATATCTTAGTTTTCACTTTATAGAAAACAAGAGCAATTCCTTAAATCAACATTTCTCTATCAATCTATTTATACTAACTGCAGCCACTAGGTTAGTTAGCTACAAAACTTTCTCTGATCCGTTGATTACTTTCTTGTAGTACAAAAAGGTGTACAACTCGAGAAAACATAACCAGCGCCGTACTCGCGAAACTAGATTAGAAATGTGACCACTGCGTAACGAAATATCCATTTCTGATTCTTAGCTCTTGGCTGACTTACTGACTGATATGGACGTAAATCGAGAAGATTCTCACTTCCTGTGTTATTGATATGATTATGTATAGATGGTTAATCTATTCCGATCATTCCTTAGATTATTGATGTTATAAAATGTTTATCTAGTCCAAAATAGTTTCACATATTAGTACATAATATGTTCTTAGTTTTACTAAAGAAAACGAATAGCAAGATTTCAAATATTACAGTACAATTTGAAAAGCACATTGTACAGACAACTCATGGGAGAGATACAAAATGTAACCATACTTTCGTGAACCAATTAACAATGTCCAATAATCATCTCCTCTCATAGTTAGCTGTTAGTTAGAACCACGTTCATTACAAAGTATCTCACTGATCCCTCGGTCAATGACTCATCATTTTATTCGTGATGTAATCATTGGATAACAAAACTATTGTTAAGATATTGTTCTCGGTGAAAGTTCGAGTTAGAACTACATTGTCGGTAATGTGGTTTAATCAGACTGGAGATGAGTATCGTTATGTGATCTATTGTAAAGGATGAGCGTAGGATGTTTGATGATGAATGGAATCTTTATAGTACTACTAGCAGCGCCCCGCGGCTTTGCCCGCGTTGAGCCCGTTCCCGTAGGAATTTTCGAAAATCCTTTCTTAGTGTGCACTTACGTCACTTGAAGAACCTTCCTGCCAAATTTCTTGTTTCTAGGTGGAGCGGTTGAGGCTGTGTGTTGATTATCAGTCAGTCAGGACTTTGAATTTTATAGATATAGATATAGATAAAACAATATACGATAAAAATAGGATCTGTTTTTTTTATATACGGGTTATTCTTTATAAGATTCCCAATTTCATGTGTATAAATATTGAGTGAGCATACAAGCTGCATGTTGGCAAAAAGTAAAACATGTCTATAAATGCACGACAATAATGTTGAGTACATTGCTGAAATAATTACAAATAGTGCATAATAGTATTTACCAGCTTTAATTAGCATCGCAACTAACAATGTTTCTAAGTAAATAAGCCTTCTATTTTTGAATACCGTTATTAAATCGACACCTAATATAAGCCTAGAGCACATTAGAGTAGTCTAGAACTCACCTTACGTACACAACATACAGTTATGTAACACTCATACAACAATATCTCAGTCTCAACAGTTCGCAAATGCATATACTCTTTACATAACAGCAAATTTAATTTGCCATTCGTCATTATTGCGCATCTAACGCCCGTAATCTTCTCACAACGTTTATCTGTACTAAGCTGCAGAGTTTGTTTGTTTGTTTGAACGCGCTAATCTCAGAAACTACTGGTCCGATTTGAAAAATTATTATATATACGGATAGCCACATTCAACGGGAAGGGTATAGGCTATTTTTCATCCCGAAATTCCTACGGGAACGGGCACAACGCGGGTAAAAACGCGGGGCGCGTTTTACAATAAAATAACACCAAGCTGATGTTTCTGAGTCTCATGGTGTGAATGGTTAGGTAATATCGAAAAAGTTGCAATTTAATATACTTTCTAAGAAGAAAGTAGAGTATTAGATGCAATTGAATGAGTTTTGATTAATATTTTGCTGGGAATTAGAATACAATGAGTTTTTTGTTATTAAATGTCGAGATTATGGTTGTTCATTCAAAAGACATCAACGCGCTCGGAACGTTACGATTTCACGATACTATAATTTGTAGTTTTCCTTCTAAAATTACTATTTGATTTTTATTTCAAATAATGATATAGTTGATATTACATTTTTCTTAATGATTATAAAATATTCATGATTTGTGAGTATAATAATTAAGATTTTGCGTATTCTATCGCCACAGAGTGTACCAAAACTATTGACTACATTTTATATAATGAATACTAGATAAACAAAAGCCGCTCGACAAGAGGGCTGACAAGTTATTTATATCGTCCCCGAAGGACAGACAATCACCGCATTGCTGTACGAATACCTCAGTTATCGAGAAATCGATAATTTCCAATCGAATAACTCGCTTCTTATTATTCGATTGATAATATTGAATATCTCATCAAAGTCACCTTTACAACTTGATATTGTGGGACAAAAACTTGTACAAGAATAATTATTTTAAGAAATACTTGTCTATACATTTTTGGCATGAAGTTTAACACAGCGTGATATAAATATCAAGGAAATACATTTTATTGTCGATCAATTTATTTTCATATAGCCTTACTCGGTTCCGATTCGATTACAATCTTCTTAAACAAATCTTCTACAGATATGATTACTTGGGAATCGTGTAGAGTTTAGAAATCCCTAAACAGCTAAGAAAACAAATGAACAACGAAGGCTGAAGGTCCAACAAGCCGTAAGCTATTTCCTAACGACCCGACCTCATCTCCGATGATATAACATATCATTGTCGCTCCGTGTGATACTATTGTTAAATTCATCAAGAATCTTGTTTCCGTCTGATTGTTAGAAGAATAATTACGTTAGTTCCTTTCAATGGTGACCTCTCATTGTTTTCACACAATATTATGTCATGATTACATTATTTTATTTCTATTTGAGCTGTTGCATACCTGTTTAATTACAGATTATAATTTGGATGTTATGTTTTGTGTGCTAACTACCTTGGCTTTGAGAACGTAATATCTGGAAAGGATCGCAATTTGTTTTTCTTATCAGAAAATTCTAAATCTCATGATTACAAAAACAAAAGACGTATTATATTTTTATTTTGTTTAAAGAATGTATTGTATAATGAATCACGTACTATTTTACTACCATATTACTACGATTACTTAGATTTCTCGTAAATCATAAGAATCTAGTGACTTTTTTGTTAGTTTTTTGCAAGCTACATTTTTTATTTCTTCAATAAGAATTGATTCAAATCTTGAACTAAAGAATCTGGTTAATTACCCTCAGGTATTTAATAGAGAGTAACCTAATTATCTTATTAAGTTAATGACCGTCATTTGTCATCGAATGCGTCACGCAACAAAGATGCAAGTGAGAGTGATCGACAAATTACATCACCTATTTTACTATTAATTGTCAACGGTATACTTTTACATCACCTATGTCAACGGTATACTTTTACGAGATTTTGCTATAAAATAGGACTTGAAAATCGTTCTGAAAATGTCATGATATTTTTTCGATATTATTTTAAAGGATTTTTAGTACACTTCTTGATTCCTTTTCAATTGAACGCTGCCGATTATGACCAACGCTTTATTGGGAATTTCTCTGTATATTTCTCTGTAACTCATTTTCAACAATACTTTATCCGATCTCTAGAAACGAGCAAAAATAATGTGAATTCGTCTCGAAAATATATTATCTTGAGTTGGACATTAAATCTTCCAAGCAATTACTGTTACGAACATAGACATGATCATCGAAATAACAAGACTCATGCTCAGTGATGCATTCGAAATATTTTCACCGTTTTCATCGATATCTCGTGAAACTAGCACATACTCAGATAATTGAATGCCTTCACGCTTACAGAACATTTGATCGCGTGAACAATCCGTATTAAATAATACACTTTTAAATAAATAAATGTCGCAAATCGTTTCGTAGTGAATGCAATAATTGGTATGAAAAAACACACCTAACAGGGCTATTAAATATAATATTGCAAACTGGCCTTGTTATTAATTATGTTAACGAAATAACTGTCTAATTTAAATTATGAGACGAGTTGTGTATTTGATTATGTTTATTTATTCATGTTTTTAATTTATTTATTAAATATACTCAATACTTTATTGGTCTAGTAACAAAACTGTTCTCGTCTTACTCTATTCTCGTGGTAATGCGGTACCTATTGATTCTGTTTTGTTTCACAGTACGACTACATATTGACAAAATGGAATGCAACTTATGTGACAACACAATTCGTAAAGCTGAATGCACAATAGATAAAGTGAAACCTTCAATATGTAAAAGCAATGAATGGCAAAGATTTTTTACTTTAGATGAAACTAGTATTGTGAGGCTTACACAAGCTCGTGTGAACTGGGGACGTGTTAGAAATTATAAACAATCGTGAATTCCATATGGCTTTGTAGAGGAAAATGTACGGAGTCTTATTGGCGTTTCAAAGTACGTTAAGTACACAGTTTCATGTTATGAAGCTTTTTCTATGTATCGATGGAAAATATGAATGGAGGAAACATTTTTTTGAGATTTAAATGAGAATAATTCTGAAATAAATGAAACAGCTGAAATCAAGAAGAAGACTTGTTTGATTTTTTTAGACATCTATCATATTTTAGTACTCATATACTGAATCAAAATGGGTTTTAAAAAGATTTCACTAGAAATATTATTAGCATATGATTACGATTCAGAAAAATAGATACAAATAGTAAGGAAAGCTCTTAAATATAGTAACTTATATCAAACAACAGTATCGATTGGAAAGCTCTAGGGAAATGTTCTGGAATGGGCTCGGAACTAGATATTACGTCCACTTTCTATCTCAAACAGAAGTTATTAACGACCGGCTCCTTCAGTTTACTGTATCGGAGCTGCGGTAATGTATGCAGTTATTATGTTATTGAAGAGAGAGTACGTTTAAGATATTTAAATGAAATTATTAATATGAGACGAATAGAAGAAACTGTGGATTAGAGATAAATTAGTGACTTCTAGAAAGGAATTGAATTGTAAAAAAAAAACTTTAATAAGTACGAAAGTTGAATGACAAAAACTGAGCTTTTCATTCAAGGATTTTATCCATTTTTTTTTAAATATGTCTACAAAGGAAAATCTAAAATTTGCAACTGAAATATTTAAAATATGTGCAACTGAAATATTTAGAAAAAATAATAATTTTTAAAATAATCCTTTGATCAAAGTGCGTCATAAAATAATTCCAACTAATTTCTATTCAACTCTCAACATAATGTATTCATTAGTAACCACCGATCATATTAATAGCACATCCACTCCAATGTATTCAGTAGGCTCTATCTACGGCACTATTATCGAAACATATCGATGCATGGCACGTCACTCGACCCGTCTTCCAGAGGACCGCCCTAAATATTTGAAATGTTACGTACCGACACCAAGGGCTGCCGCGAGCACTAATAAACACCTCGAATTCATATTGTAATATTATTTGTAAACTGTAAAGTCCTTGCACAAGTAGTGATCACTGTAACGATGGAGCACACACTGCGACGCGGTGAATGGATGGCTGACGTTTATATATCGGACGGCGACGAAGCAGCGTCGACGGTGAAAAGCGCGCCCGCGCCGCTGCGGCCGCGCACCCGGACCGCGCATGCGCCCGACCCATCACCCCGTGACGACACAAACAACACTCTTTTGCATCACAGTCAGGTGTCGGATCTTGTATAGATAACATCTTCGGCAAGTTTATGGTTTTCGCCAATTTTGTGACACGTGCGTGGCTTAGCAACTGACGTTTTCTCATCTTTTTTTACTTTGCTGGTTATAAGTTAAGTTTTGATAGAGTTTGGAGTTTGTTTCAAGTTTTTTTATAAACGAAGCTTCTAATCAAATAGTGTTTTGTAAATAAGTTGCGAAAGTGACGGCTAGACAGTTGAAATATAAAATATACTTCAAGCTGATCTTCTCTTAATTTACGACTCCGTTTTAAAACAGCAAACACCAATATTATTTTGCAATATTATTTCATTTTATAATTAGTTGTAAAAGTCAAATGCCTGCACTTTCAAGCTATTAATATTGGATATATTTCTAGTTATATGAGTGAATGTTAACTCTTGTTTGGCCTATTGTCTTAGGATCATCATTAACCTTTAAACTTAAAAGTGTAAAAAACTTTTGTCTTAATAACAAGTTTTATTAAAACAACTTATTTTTTACAAGGTCAGACCGATTATTGTTACGGAACGACAAAAGCATCGGATTGACATATGTATTTGATTTTGTATCTTCTTCATAGGAATATTAAATTATAAATTAATATGGCCGATTTTAAAACTTTGTAGTAGGTTTAGTGATTTTCTTTTATTCTTACCAACTTAACTTTTTTTATCTTCTACAGAAATAATTATTTTAATCGTCCTCACTGCAGTACTGTACTGATATCTTCAGTGAGATGGGAGGCCTTTTCCCAGCCGAACGAATTATCTATACTAATATTATAAAGCTGAAGAGTTTGTTTTGTTTGTTTGTTTGTTTGTTTGTTGTTTGTTTGTTTGTTTGTTTGTTTAAACGCGCTAATCTCAGAAACTACTGAACCGATTTGAATAATTCTTTTTGTAATAGATAGCCACATTCAACGGGAAGGTTATAGGCTATTTTTCATCCCGAAATTCCTACGGGAACGGGTACAACGCGGGTAAAACCGCGGGGCGCTGCTAGTCTTTGATAAGAAGAAAGCTATATTACATATTAGGACTCGTAAGAAATAACTTCTATTGACATTACAAGACATTTATCGGGTCGGCACGACTGCCCTTGGCGATGGTCGATGGCTGCAAACAACCGGCTAGAAAATACCGTTCTTGTATATAATGTGAAGTATACACGCATGTATTGTTTTACAATGTAACACAGAAACAAACATACCTTACTATGTGAGTGCGAATATAGTCAGGAAAAAAATCACTCAAAAGGTATAGTGATTCTGCTCCATGAAAATAAACTTTAAAAAAACTAGAAATAGATAGCTAAATAGCACTTGAAATGACACCCTTATTAACACATTTTTCCAGGTTCAGAGTTAAAAATCTTAAACCTTTTGTGATCTCAGACCGCGCCCTTAGAAAGAAGAATCTTAATTAATATCGCTATATGTCTAAATTAATATTTTAAAGAGGTAAAATTTCGAAGTTTGTTTGTTTGTTTGTATGTTTGAGCTAATCTCAGGAATTACCGGTCCGATTTGAATAATTATTTTTGTAATAGATACCCACATTCAACGGGAAGGTTGGGAAGGCTATTTTTCATCCCGGAATTCCCATGGGAACGGGCACAACGTGGGTAAAACCTCGGGGCACGGCTAGTATGTTATATACGAATATCTTTGTACAAAACCCTGGTTAACTCTTCCAAAGGAAGTTCATATGAGTAAGGTTATTAGAAGGTGACTTATACTTACAACGAGATGGCGTCAATTGTGTTTTGATAAATACAGTTTTCCCAAGTTTAAAACAAATCTGTTTTGGTAATCATTTTGTAGTATTGTAATTTTGTATTATAATTAATTACAACTATGTTTTAGACCCTGGATAGTTGTCACTAGTCGACAGAGAAGGTTAGCGTTTAGGGGAGACCTTACCCCAGCAGTTGGATGATACAGCTTTGGAAAAATGTATCAATGGCTAATTATGATTTTTATATTCGATCCGTTTTTACGAGTCATAAAGTACTCTCCTTTATAATTTGCACACGCGTAGACAATAACAAACTGATATTGTAGTTAATCGTTTAGATTGAGTGAGTTTACTGCTGGTAACTAATAGAACGTGAGCCGCAAGTCATACATATCCAGTTTCAAATTTTGTCTTCAGAGTAAGAATTCGGTGACTACTACCTTATTATTTGTTCAAACGGGAACTTACGTACGTAGGTTAATTTTGAGTGTCCCTCAACACGTTACGAACGACTACTACCTTGTTACGAACGCTAGAAATCTTTAATGATCCTAAAAAATGCAACCGAACCATCGCAAATTACTTATATTTTCTACGAGTGCAATTGTGTCTTTGAAGAGAGCTCATCTGCACTTGGTACTGTGTTTTGTAATACATTTCGTAACGAGTATGCAAAAATAATTGACGTGGAATGCGTTTTAAATATCACTGACATTTCGATTAGGAACTGGTTTCGTGCAGAAGATTAAGCCATTTATATCAAATGATCGTAACCTATGATATTCACTTATCAACACGTATTTAGTTATTTACATTATTAAATAATTTCAGAATTGTTTCCTAACGCAGAAATTTTCAGCGTTTTACTACTATCTAAACATGAAAACAAAGGTCAAAGGTCTTTTGTACTACCTTTTTTTATAAAGGCTGGAAATGCCTTTGCTTATTCTCTCATCTAGAGACATCAAGGAGTCATATTTAACAGCCTCCGTGGTCTAGTGGTTTGAGCGCTCGGCTCACGATCCGGAGGTTCCGGGTTCGATTCCCGGTGGGGATATCTCACAAAAATCACTTTGTGAGACTGTCCTCAGTTTGGTTAGGGCATTGCAGGCTGAATCACCTGATTGCCCGAAAAGTAAGATGATTCCGTGCTTCGGAGGGCACGTTAAGCCGTCGGTCCCGGTTACTTTTTACGCATAGTAGTCGTTACATGAGCCATGTCTGAGGCCTTTGGCGGCTCAATAACTCTGACACCAGGATTGGTCAGGTTGACCATCCACTCGATAAGAAGAAGAAGGAGTCATACACTGCGCAGGTTCAAATACCCAAAACCATTACCGTAATACGCCAGAGCACATGGCATCGGGATACGGCGAGGGCCTCCGCATATAGAGGCCCTCGCCGTTTCCCCGTACTACTTACTATATATACAGTCAATTGTCTTAACCATCGGTCCCTGAAAGGAGATAGGATTTTAATGTAACAGTGTGAAGATAGTGTGTCAGTATTGGTATTAGAGGTTACCCACGAACAACTATGATCTAATGACATCAACGAGCACCTTTGAAAGAAATGGAAATACAAAGTACGAGTCAAAGATATGTGTATTTAATTTCATTTGCAACAATAATTGCTTAGATTGGTATAATTATAAACCAACACTCTACCACTACAGTACAATAGATGGTATATAATCTTGACAAGATTTCCCTTAAATTACTGATCGTTGAGCGAATTCTTAAGAAAAAGTTAATTTCACTCAAGCTTTCTATTGAAACGTAGCTTTTGAATTTACTCAATACAAAGTAAACGACATTTTAATATTGATTGTACTCGTACCATCGTCAAGACTACTTACTCAGACATATACAACTTAACAATATGTACTTCAAATTGAAAACCCTCACATTAGCATTTGGCAAAAAACAACAGACAATCATTCATCATCATTTATACCGAAGGAACCGTCAAACCATGCCATTGTAATACGATACGGTATAAAGAGCTTGGTGTACTTCTTTGAAGCAAAGCAATAAGTCTCGGACATCCCAATAAGTTTAAATAAAACGGTACACAACGTTTAATATTCATAAGGCGCTTGCGCTTGCGCACCAAATTGCACTACGTCGCGACACACTTCCTATCAAATAAATCTATGTATAATTTATTGTTTTTCATATAATTGATTATTAATATATCCTATACGGTACACCATATCCTTTGAAGTATTATTTTTATGGATACCTTTTATATATGTTGGTTGGCAAATCCATTATATCGGAAATCTTCGGTCACTGAGACGCTTCTCCACGGCCCTTTGTCGCGTGTTAGGATTCTAAAAGTTGGTACTGTAAACTACTGTATTACTTTATTTACTTCACCTTGATTATGACTACTGTCATAAAATCGACAGGAAATTGGCAGTAGGTCTTATTGAAAACTGCTACCGTGACGAGTCGAGCCGGCGAGTGAAGCATCGCATCGCATAATATCATTCACTAGTAGCGCCCCGCGGTTTTACCCACGTTGTGCCCGTTCCCGTGGGAATTTCGGGAATTTATTACATAAAAACCTTCCTCTTGAATTACTCTACCTATTACAAAAAACCGCAATAAAAATCCGTTGCGTAATTTTAAAGATTTAAGCATACAGACAAACAAACAGACAAAAATAGCGACTTTGTTTTATACTATGTAGTGACATTCAAACGACTAGTCTTTCTATATCTGTGTCTCCTCATAGTAGAACTATCAATCCATTCTAATGTAAACCAGATCTAACAAACAGTCTATAAATACCTTATCATAAATTATTTTAGAATTCAGATCGTATACATAAAAAATAGTCAAAGGTGTGGACCCATAACCTTTATCATTTCGTCAACATAATAACTTACAAATGGCTTTCCAATAAAAATAACATTATATTAGCACACTACGCAATGTATAATAAATTATAAACATTTATTAGTATTACTCATGTCCAAAGAACTTGACCTGTTATGATTACGTAAAGCTTAACTTAGTACTAACGTTACCTTAATTACTTCATAGTCGATTTATGATAATTATAATGAGTATTTGAAACTTTGTCTAGTGCATATATTCTTAACTAGCAGCGCCCGCGGTTTTACCCGCGTTGTACCCATTCCCTTGGAAATTTTAGGATGAAAAGTAGCCTATAACCTTTCCGTTGAATGTAGCTAACCATTACAAAAAGATTTTTTCAAATTGGACCAGTAGTTCCTGAGTTTAGCGTGTTCAAACAAACAAAATCTGCAGCTTTATAATATTAGAATAGATGAGTAAACTTTAAAGGTAATCAATTAAGAATACATAAAGGTCAAACCTAGTCAAATGGGGCTACTTTTCTATTTCGGAGTGACTCTGGTGCTCCAGATCAGGACATTGCCCACCTGTTGTCCTGCCCTCTGTGCCCTACCACCTGCACTAAGGAAGACTTAATGAAAGTCTTAAAGTTGCGCTTCTGCTTACTAAGTACTGAACCGGAAAAATTTAAAGGATATTGACACGAAAGAAGAAGAAGTTAAATCTAAAATGAATCTTATCCAAAGTTAATATATTATTATTTTAAAATATGTCTATACAAGAAGTAGTCTGTAATACTCCACGGCTGGTATTTAGTCTCACTGAGGATACCATGACAGTGAGAAAACACGTTTGCCTTGTACAAATACCAGAGCAAATAAAATATATTTTGTAAGCCATTGACTGTTTTATTTATTAAAACTAACTTAATATCCCAAAACCTATGATGTGCTTAATAAAATGGCACAAGCCAACACCCATAATATACATATACGTCCGGGCACTATATATCTCTATATATTGAGGTCTCCAAATAGCAGACTTTTCTGGTCTAACCTACCTAACATTTGCTTAAACAAATAAACATTTACAGAATACATTCACCCAAGCTTAGCTCTAAGAGTAATCTAACTAACTAATACTTATTCATTTTCGCAAACCTTCATATATTACTTAATATTATAAATGCGAAAGTTTGTGAGGACGTATGTATGTATGTATGTATGTTTGTAACGCTTTCACGAAAATAACTACTGGAAGGATTTGGGTGAAACTTTGCAGTAATATAGGTTATACATCAGAATAGCACATGGGATACATTTTATCCCGAAATTCTTGCGGGAACGGGTACAACGCGGGTAACAACGTGGGGCGCGGCTGGTGAATATAAAATTGACACCGTAACCAAAAACTATGTCTGCACATATTACGTCGTATCCATTGAGTAAAACAAGCTGTGAGTCAGTAAGTTTAATACAACGGAAGCATATTATTAAAATTTTAATCTCTTTCTACACGTAAAGTTGTTTGAACGCACTAGCGACATTCACCGGGAAGGTTATGGGCAATAGCCTGAAATAAAAACTAAAAATAGGATGAAAAATATTTCATCCCGAAATTCCGGGAACGTGAACAGCGTAAGTGAATCCGCAGGGTACTGCTAGTTATCTAATATATATTATTAAAATCTTTACGAATCGCAGGCATCACATCTCGTAAGCTCGCTAAAACGATCAAAATTAATTTGTTATACTTATTTTCCGGACACGGCTCACATACTTGGTGCTAAAACTCATAAAAAAATAACGCGAAGTGAAGAAAGTATATAGAAAATATCTATAGAGATTTTTATATTATTCTATTTTGCCATACACTGCAAAACGATTGAAGGCAAGGGAATCAAGTCATGTAAAAAACTGTTTTTGAGACATTTGGCCTTGAATAACTCACGTGCCAGGCTCTAAATTTTATGAGACTTTTGAGACAACTTTTAAAACGTCAAAACAAAGGTAGCACAAACATGTAGCTTCTTATCTCTGATTGAGAGGTTAATCGCTTTAGTTACTGGGATAATAGTCACACTGCACTCGTGTTTCCCCATGCTAAGATAGCGTGCGAACCTCAATTTTCAATAAAGTGTTCAGGTATATTCCTATGCTATCCCTATCCTCCCTTAGAGGGGGTTCCCACGCCTAACAGTTTTCTCTGACTATTTTCCTCAAGAACCCGACAACCAAGACATGTCAATTCTCAGTTTCAAATGTACTAACATTATCTAACAAGTACAATGTAGGACTAGGCGCAAACTCCTCGTAACCGATGACCAATGATTACATAAATGCACTTTTATAGAAATCTCTTGCGATATAATTACTCAACAGTTTGACATTTGAAGACGCTACCTCCCAAAAGGTCGTCGGTTTAATACTCATGTGTACTTTGCACGGTTAGTGACCTATGAGTGCCGGTTCGATGTCCGTTTTTGTTCCGTATTTTTGAACCTTATTTTGTTTTGTTACCGTTCAGTGTAAGTAAAGAAATTGTGTTTTGTGGAAGTTGTGATGACAACGTCAAATTTCGAGAAGTGAAAATACTGTGGAAAGCAGTTTATTTGATACTAGCAGCGCCCCGCGGTTTTACCCGCGTTGTGCCCGATCCCGTGGGAATTTCGGGATAAAATGTAGCCTATAGCCTTCCTCGATAAATAGACTATCTAACAGTGAAAGAATTATTCAAATCGGTTCAGTAGTTTCTGAGATTAGTGCGTTTAAACAAACAAACAAACAAACAAACAAACAAACAAACAAACAAACAAAACAAACTCTTCAGCTTTATAATATTTTTATTTGATATAGTTGATTCATTCATTCATTTTGAGTAGTGGTCAACCCTGGTGTCGGTGTTTTTAGACCGCCTTTAGGCCTCCGACATGGTCAAACGATTGAAACAACCAGGACCAACTACTTTACGTGCCCTCCGAAGAAAAAGAAAGAAATTATGGTTTCCATTGACAAAATGTTCCTGCTAACATAGACAAAGTAAGCAAATCTCTGCTATTGATTTCTAATTCAGATTACAATAGCAGCGCCCCCGGTTTTACCCGCGTTTTGCCCGTTCCCGTGGGAATTTCGGGAAAGTTTATACATATTAAATTTCCTCTTGAATCACTCTATCTATTGAATAATCCGCGTAAAATCCGTTCACTAATATTTGAGTTTATCGCGAACAGACAGACAGACTCGGCCGGGGACTCTGTTTTATAATATGTAGTGATATTTATTTAGACCGGCGAGGCACGGTTACCTCAATACATTAAAGTTAATAAGCTAATAAGTTGTCTATTATTACAGATTGTGTTACTAAATTACAAACATGGATATACGTATATCCGTTCCTCTGTATATCCGGAATGCCACCGTGCAGAAACAGCGCCAGCGATTAACTAGTTTTTTGGAGAAAGATCATTGTGGCTTCGCTTCCCCGAGACACCCCATACTGTTTTTTTTTCACGCGTTAACTATACAAAAACTTTACCAAATTGTAAACTTGATTATGCAATATTTATACGCTAAATTCAGCTTATCAACCGTCTTATTACGATGTAGTTGAGCGATTGTTGCTCACACCTACAATTGACCATTTATATAGGTAATTTTTTTAATCAACCTTGAAATATGATGTAGTGTTCGTGGCATAAGCAGGAAGTGCATCTCGGTCTACTTAAATTACATTTAGAAACAATAATTATTACCTACACTAGGGTTAGGAGGTTCATAGTATGTGTAATTATATCCACGGTCGACGGGCGTCCATAATTGCTAAATACTCATCTTAGAATTATCACTCGGAAACAATAAGTAATAAATGTGTTTTTATTGTTTTAGGGTTCCGTACCTTGGTACGGAAAACGGAATACTTAGGTTGGGCCTCCACTGGAGCGGAGCGGTGCGGACCTCAATCGACCTATCACAGCGCAAATTTTTTCAAGACTACTGTACCTATTGGGTTTTAATATGTCACTTATGCAAGTATATTTTATTGAACACTAGCTGTGCCCCGCGGTTTCACCCGCAGCGCCCCCGTTCCCGTGGGATTTTTGTACATATCAACCTTCCTCTTGAATCACTCTATCTATTTAGTTTATCGCGGACATACAGACAGACAGACGCGGCTCAGGAGTTTTTATAATAATATGGACAAAATTTCTGAAATTTTAAATCTCAAAATCTTTTTGCAAAATATGACAGATAAGAATCATAATTATAAAAAATTGCGTTTTCCAGTTATTTAAGAAAAAAGATGAAAACTAACCATCCCCCCCCCTTTTCCACAATTATTACTGCCGCACTCAGAGACCTTCATTTAACCGACACTTAACTAATTGAAGTTATATTTTATATATGTATTATATTTCAAAATCATTCATTGAATATCTACTAAGGAAGCCGTATAAGTCTTGATCCAAATCCGTCCATTAGTTTTTTCGTGAAAGAGTATCACAGACTCATCCAGACATACATCCTCACAAACTTTTGAGCATTTATAATATTAAGTAGGACAGTCGCTTAGAATTTATGAAATAATCAAAGTACGGAACCCTTTCGAGCGTACATAGCTCGTACTTTGCCACCTTTTTTTTACTTATATCTAATTTTGTAAACTTGAGTTTTAGTACTTCGTTTAACAAATATTTTCGTTCGGAAAAATTTTCGTCAGAGTTTGATGTCACGCAAATACAGGTATAATCGGTGACAAAAGTGATTTCGATTTTATTTCAAAGACTCCATTATGTGCACTCGCCTGCCAAGACAAAGATCCAGGGTTCAATACCTTTCAAAAGAAACGTGTTTCCAATTTACTTCCCAAACATGGATCTAGTTCGAGCCCTCAGACCACCGCCGCAGACGAGAAACAAAGTGATTACGCGTAATCCTTCTTCTTCCTACCAAATTAACCGACCATAGCAAAATTGTGTTTACCATTTTTGTTTTTATTATTCAAAGCCAATTTCGTCGATGATAAATCTTGACAATTTATCGCAATATTTTTGACACGTATTTAATCATCGTTTTGCAAATAATAGCTACTGCCACACTCGCCAGGACGGCCCGGCTCAACGTCAATACGACGTAATATTCGTTTCTACGCTTACCAGCACCGACACGATACGACATGTTGTCCCATGGATATTTAATTAATGTAACGTAAGACTTAGAACAAAATGTAATAAGTTGATATTAGATTGCCATTCAGTCAAATAAGTTCACTTATCTATATCTAATACCTTTAGTGTTATCATATTGATTGTAATATGACATTGCAGGCTTACTGAAAAGCTTGCGCAATGAGTCCCAACACAAAACACTTACTCTGCCGGTAATGTCGTGAAGTATAGGGCAATGGCTATTTATAGAATTTTGCCGGGTTAAGCCCAAAGGCCGGGGCTGTCCTACGAGTGTGGCATTTCTTAATGTTGACAAGCAATGTACCTACACGTAATATCTTATCTTGACAGAACTCTGTTAATTTGTATATCAACCACAAATTTAACAGAATTGGCGTTGGATATTTCCTATTTAATTCCAAAAAAAGACGCGGTAAATCTAAACTTGCTAACAAAAAAACATACTATTTTTTATGAATCAGCGTTCCTATGTGATTACCATACATGATACCTCTGAGTTAAGGTCAAACCAACATTATAAAGCTGTAAACATGTATAAAATGAAAACATAAGTTTTCATACGCTCCGCCAAATCAGAGCACAACATGCTAAGCAATTACTTCCCGCAAATAGCTTTTAGACTGATTATTGTGATGTGTGTTATTAACGTGAGTGGTCAAGTGAAGAAGACAAAGCTTTATGAATATTCAATAAAGGAAAACAGGGCTTTGAAGAAATCACTAGGGTTTTATGAAGACACGTACCTCAACTTTACGGAACTGGCTACAAAGTACAACTATAGAACCGAAACGTATGAAGTGATGACTGCCGATGGATACATATTAACACTATTTCGGATTCTATCAAAATGTGCTGATGTTAAACCTCACCCAGTGTTGTTAGTGCACGGGATAATAGATAATTCTGATGTGTGGATCGTTCCTGGGCCTGAAACAGGGATCGGGTACGTTCTGAGTAACAACTGCTTTGACGTATGGGCGGGGAACCATCGAGGCAACCATTACTCCAGAAAGCACGTCAGGTTAGACCCAAACACCGACCCTGAATATTGGAACTATTCTTTTGACGAGCATGGGAACTACGACATTCCAGCGTTCGTGAACTTTATACTACAAACCAGTAAGCAGTCCAAGATAATTTACATGGGTCACTCACAAGGAACTACCGATTTTTTCGCCATGACAACACTTCGGCCAGAATACAATGACAAGGTAGCGCTTTCGATACATCTCGCACCTGTCGCAGGGCTAGCAAATATAATCAGTCCTTTGCCTTTACTGACAGCTAACTGGACTCCATACATAAAACGCTTTCTCGACGGCGCAGGGTTTTATGAAATACTAGCTAGAGATCAAGTACTACATTTCATATTAGAATTCTTATGTCAAGTTAATCCAGATCTGTTCTGCGGTGAGGTTTTGGGGATAACGACAGGATACAGTGGACGGATACCGTCTAAGTTGTTAGCAGTAGCATTTGGACATGAAATAGACGGAATATCGACTAAAAGTTTGGCGCATTTAGGACAACTGATCGCGACTAAAACATTTCGAAGATATAACGAAGGGCGGAAAGGGAATATTAAAAGGTATGGAAGACCTGAGCCTCCTAGTTACAACTTGTCAGAAGTGTCTTCACCTGCAGTTTTGATAGCTGGTAAACATGACTGGATTTCTACTGTCAAAGACATGAAGATACTTCGTAGTCAACTGCCTAATGTTGTCAAGAGCTACGTGGTACCAGATGAGACTTTCAGTCACCATACCTTAGTTTGGGGAACAAAAGCACCCGAGTACGTATTCCCACTAATATTGGAATATTTAAATAAGTATAGTTAATAACTGATATGTGATATAACATGAAGTGAGATAAGATACCAGGAAATCAGTATATTCACCAAAGATATTTGTATTAGTGTAATATTTGTAGTAGGTACTAAGTACTGAATATGCTTTTAGCTAGATGGATAATTTTAGGTTTAACACTTCCAATACACTTACGCCTCTAGTACAAAAAGAGACTTTTTGTATTAAATAATTGTACCGACAACTATAGTTTAGGCAGACTAAAGGTAGACTTGAATAAGTCAAACAAGTCAGCTGAAAGACTGTCTGAACCACAAATTAAATATACGATACAATGAATCGCGCAGGGACTCGCTATTACCTAGAGTGGATTAAGTAATAAGCGATCTAAACGAATATATCTGCCAAAAAGACGTCCAAAATAATTAAACATAATATAAAACCAACAACCACTGGAGGGAAGTGGCCCAGGATAGAGATGCATGGAGGGATAGGACAGAGGCTTTTGGCCAGCGGTGGGACATTAATGGCTAAAATAATAATTGTATATAAAAATGAAACCCGTTTTCCTTGGTCAAGGCATCACGCGTGAATGGCTGGACCGATTTCCACGGTTTTGCATTCGTTGGAAAGGTCTCGGGCTCCGTGAGGTTTATAGGGAACAAAAATCTCAAAATTCCCACGGGAACGGGGGCGCTGCGGGTGAAACCGCGGGGCACAGCTAGTAATAATATAAATCCGAAAAAGTACACAGATTAGTAAGGTTTTTTTAAATACTAGCTTTTGTAACAAATACGAAACATCAAAATATTGATATTGGCTTCAATATTTCGTGTCCTTATTGCATCATCCAACAAATGTTTTTGAAAACAAGAATTGTATCGAATGAGTAAATTCATTCAGTCCGTTTATTTACTCATGTGGTCGCACTGTCCTTCTGTGAAGGAAAGCTTCTCAATTAAAAATGCCCTAGACCTACAACGAAATGTAGTGACCTCCGCAATACAGGAATGTAATTCCAATAAAGTGCAAGTACATACACATACTACATGCAACAAGTAGAAAATGTACAACGTATGACAAAGTGACGAGTTAAAGCGCAAGGTGCACGCACATAGTGCAAGTGCGGGCCGGTTTCGGGTCGCGTGAAGTTGTATTCCGTATGAAAGGTCACACCGGCCTATTGCGGGCTTACAGCCGGCCCGCACCCTCACTATGCGTAAAATCATGTGTATAATATGTGTTTTCGTTTAGGATGTTTCTTAAAAGTGTAAATAATGTCTTATACTTGGAAGGATGGACGATAGTTCCATTCCTACCTCAGCGCTACCGTATTTGAATGCCATTGTCAGCCCAAATTGATATTATTGATTAATCATGTCGGCCATAATCTTCAAGTTATATTTGCACTACTGATATAAAGTGATTTACTTATTTGAAACAGTATCGTCATGTTAGAGTAAGGACTCACGAAGCGGTTTTTACCCGTGCCCGCCGCGGTGGCGGAATGGAGTTTTATTTTCAAAACTCACGAGACCGGAGTTTTGTGCGGTTACGCAGCCGTCGCGGTTGCGATTATCGCCCGCAAACTTGGCGGTTGATAATCGCAAGACGGGCGGTTGCAAGACGGGCGGTTAAACGATCAGTTGAGTTCCAGACCGTCATGGACACACACCAGAAACGAGCTGTTGCGTAATACTTCCTTCACAGAAGAATTAAAAAAAGAAGGCCTAAAAGATTCTGGATACATCCACTGATTGCGGAAAGAGATCGTTATGGATTATTTGTTACTCTTATTAATGACTTAAACCGCCAACCGACCGCAGAACGCGCGGGTGCAACCCGCCGCGGCTGCGGGACCGCGACCCGCGCCCGCCGGTACAAGATGACCGCTGGAGCAGCGGGACCCGCAAACAATCGCACACGCCGCGGGCGTAAAACGCGTCGTGAAATGTGCTTTAATTTTTTACATATATATCTGTATTCTACAAAGGCTGCGGGCCCGCAACCGCGGCGGGCACGGGTGAAAACCGCTTCGTGAGTCCTTAGCCTTATACTGCAGTCCAAAGGCCTCTCATCTCATTAAAGATAGTCCAGCAAGAATGTTTCAGTGCTTGCATACTGCGGTTTTTAGTCCCGAACCCGAAACATGTCTGAAAAGTAAATTAAAATGCTTCGACCCGAGAATTGTACCCAGTTCGTCAGTCTTAGAAGACCCCTACACCATCGAAGCGGTAGTTGCTAATTACTTAACAAAAAATAAGTATAAACTAGTTTTTGTAATAGGTAATAATTAGTTTTATTTAAATTAAGGTTATAATTGCCAGAACCAACAATAGATTCCAAAAAATATGCGAATGTAATAAAACAATTGTCTGGTTTAAACCACCTGTAACCGCATAGTATGATAAACTAGGTAGGGTAATGAATATTTATGATAAATGTATGTATAATAATATTATAAAGAGGTACATTTTGTAAGTTTGTTTGTTTGTATGTTCGAGTTAATCTCAGGAATTATCAGTCCGATTTGAATAATTATTTTTGTAATAGATAGCCACATTCAATGGGAAGGTCATAGGTTATTTATCATCCCGAAATTCCCACGGAAACGGGTACAACGCGGATAAAACCGCAGGGCGCTGCTAATATTTAATAAAGATCAGTCCATCATTGCCTTGACCTTCCGATGGACATCGATGGAGCTCGCTGAATATTTTTGGCTCCCACCTATATAAACTGGTCAAGGTGCATATTAAATACTTGTTTCAAAAATCCTCTTCAAAATTAAACATTACTATCTTTTAATCACGTTTTTTGCACGTCGTTATTATGAGCACTTTAAAATTACATTGGCAGCATTTAAAAAAAAAATAACGGTATTAAATATTAATTAAGTTTTTACTTGTAGTTAATAAGTAAATGATTGGTACGTAATGGTTTCGCGAGTATCGACTTATAATCGTGTCAAATTATAAATACATGATTGGATGGAATTGTCTATGACTGTATACTAGCTAGAGGAAACACTGGAGGGACGACCTTGTCTCCTTATATAACGAATGGTATGAGACAGCGACGAAAAAAGAGGGTTGGAAGCGTTTGGGGAGGCCAAGCAGGGTTGATATAGGTTAACGAAAAAATTATTTTGTTAACTTTATCTTCAACGACCAACAGTAAAACCAAACTTTTACAATAACTTGTAAATTTGAAACTAGATTCACTAATAAATAACTGAAATTAATTTTCGAACTAAACTTTTCATACCGGTTTCTTTAAAAAAGTTTGAATTTTAAGTACACTAGTATTATCTCGATACCACTAACTGCAAAGTCCAGGGAAATAATCTAACAAAACCGCACACAACATACAATAATCCTTTCTTTTCATTTTTGCTGCTAAATTAATAAGTAAAAGCTTAAAAAGCAAGTAATTGCTAATCATGCAATTGTCATCAGCCAAGAGACATTCCTATGGTTGTAAACGTTACAACAGTCTAGACATGCGAAGGCAAAACCTTATAATCTGTGGACATTTTCGAAAAGAAACATTTAAGACAATAAATCTCACTTTCACCTAATCTATTGTTACGCAACGTGACATTAAGGTAGTTAAAATATGGTATTTAATTATGGCTTTCGATTTTAGTGCTGTACCTACTTACCTTTAAGCTTAGAGTTACCTTTAGTGGGTTAACCAAATTCCTCATTCAGTATTTCTATCACAAATTTTTATTAAGTAAAATAATATAATTATACTATGTAAATGAAACGGGTCTGTATCGCGTTAGATAATTTAACGTATTTTACTAAAATACGTACCCGACGTTTCGAGCGAATTACACCGCTCGTGGTCACGGGTTATCCCGTAAGGTAAAATACGTTAAATTATCTAACGCGATACAGACCCGTTTCATTTAGTATAATGAGTGCAAATCGTGTGAGTTTAAAAAGTATGTAGAATAATATCTGTTTAAGATATTGAAAAAGAAAGACAATCTGACGTTATCTCACGTAGAGTTTATGTACCTTTTTGGTATATATTTACAGGCTTATTTAGTAAAAAGTTTTTCACAGTATTCTTAGTATTAATTTGATAATTGCATACAATATTTGTGAAGTCAATTTTGACATTCCGATTTTTAAATACACTACCTCGGGTAATACCGAAGAAAAATGTTAAATTAGTAAAGCTGTGTATAATATTTATATATATATTTTATATATGTGTGTATAATATTTATACCTATCGTAGTAATAGATGAGATGTAATAAAACTATGATTATCATTTAATAATTCATACCAATTAATATTCAAGTGTGTAAGGTCACTTCAGTCATTTTGCAAAATAAAAAAAAATAGCTAAAAAACTACAAAACACATGACTTACAAACAGATTACATTAACCGTTTATTAATAAGGAAGACACAACAATCTATAAGTTTTGTTATTTACTATTTTGATACATAAATAACTGTACCGACACGGAAATCAATCAATTCAGTATTAGGGTGAATGCTCAAAAACTTTTAGGAGTGGATTGCACAAACATTCTTAATTTGATTTAGCGCCTAAATATAAGTATTTAATAAACAAATGACGCTCGTTTTAATTAGTGTTCTATGTGTTCCAATATAAAATACAATTTTGAAGGAACAGCTTTTGTTTCTTAAACATATTTAGCCGCTAAATAAACTTAAGAATGTTTGTGTAATTCACCCTTAGAGCGAATTGCACAAGAAATAAAAAACAAATGACGTTCGTTTTAATTTGTATTCTATTCGGTAGAAGGTAAAATACAATTTTGAACGAATAGCTTTTGTTTCTGAAACATATTTAAGGATCTAGAGTTTTTGTGCAATCCGCCCTTATAATAGTTTTTTGATGTTGTTTTGATTAAAATTGTATTTGAATTGACAGCTGTAATTTTTGTGAATGAAGTATGTAATAAAAAGTCCCTAACCTTCATAATTTGGAACGTTCGTTCTAAAACTAAACTCTATAGCAGGTTGACTTAAAACCCATACTTAAACACATCAAACTCAAGCCTCAGTGGAAAAAAGAACAAATAAAATCAATCTCAATTCTATTTTTGAAGTAACTCAATAAATAACTCCCGCCACCTGAATCGTGAACGGACGCAGATCGTGCTCATTACTAACATTTTATTAACAAACACTTGTTTTATAAAATCGTTCACGTTTTGTATCGCAAGATATCGATCGATACAGAAGCTTCGCCGTCAAACTTTGCGCGTTATTACCCGACTGCAAGAAGGGTTATGTTTAGTTATGTATTGCCCGTGGTTTTAACCGGGTGATATCGTTCCTTATTAGTAGGAATTTCGATTACTATCATGAAGGACACGTCTTCGTGAATTTGAAAATTTTAAGCGAACATATTTTTTTCAAACTGGTACCGATCTTCTTCTCTTCTTCTTCATCGAGTGGATGGTCAACCTGACCAATCCTGGTGTCAGAGTTATTGAGCCGCCAAAGGCCTATGACATTGCTCATGTAACGACTGCTATCCGTAGAAAGTAACGTGCCACGTGGTACTGATAATGAACGGTCATTAACTTAGAACTACTAAATTATTCCGGGATACACAATTTTGTTTTTTTTTCCCTAACATTTGATAAAGTATAGATAATGCTGGGCAAAAGTCTCTCCCAAATAACGACAAATATGTTAATCATCCCTTAAAAGTAAGTTACATGTGAGTTACAGTGAGGAGGATTAGGCGTAAATCTGTAAATATCATCTCCATTCTTAATGTTATTCAACTACATACTAATAGAAATATCATAAAAATCTAATTTTTTGTTTAACTATACAGAAACAGTAGCAGTAAGTACCTAAGGTATAAATCAGTATCTAAGTGTTCTATATTCAATTAATATATTCAAAATAGTCGTTAAATGCCATCCGAATATGTTCGATTTGGTAACGGTTTCTGGCAACACTCCCTGAATCCAATTACCAAACGGTCTTTGTGAAATTTGACGCGCCTCTGAATATTTATGCATCGTCCAAGGTTCCATATATTACATTAAAAAATATGGAAAACAATAAGGCGCTTTGAATGCCTTTGCCCGTTACAAATTCAACGATTGTCTACACTTGAAACTGTATAAATATTTTATTTTTAGTAGTTCGAATGCTTTGCTTCAGATTTTTGTTACGGCGATGCAAAAATTTCAAGTTTCTATACTACCTCTGCATGTATTATTTCATCAAAAACTTTTAAAAACGTCAATCGGTGCTTTAGCTTTAGCTCGCTGACAGAAAATTAATCTTCTTCTTCTTCTTCTTCATCGAGTGGATAGTTCATGTAACGACTACTATCCGTAGAAAGTAACCGGGACCGAACGGCTTAACGTGCCCTCCGAAGCACGGAATCGTCTTACTTTTCGGGCAATCAGGTGATTCTGCCTGCAATGCCATAACCAAAATAAATAAATAAGAAATTAAAAGGTTTTGAGAACCTCTTTCATTTTAAAGTCGGTTGAAAAACACACACTATACCACCAAAGTACTAGACTACTTCATAGAACAAGGTTTCTATGTCTATGGTATTCCTAACTAATTTTATCATCACAAACTTATTTAAAGTTCATCGACCTTAAGCATTGTTAAATATATGTCACCGTTTGAACTACAGCCTTATTTCTGCCATATACAGCATGTCCCGGTTACGGTGCAGACAACGCATGTTCCAATTTCAAGCCATGCATCGGTCCCAATGGGTAAAAATGTCATAGTTATATCAGACTAGTGTAACGGAAGCGATGTGTGAGCTGTATTATAATGTGCTTATTGCCCTGACTGTACTTGACCCTTGCGGTACGATGCGTTCATTACGGTTCATACATACTTACAAGGAAGGTGTTTGTAAGGAAAAAAATTGATTTTTTTGCTTGGTTGTACTTTTTTGCGGAAAATATTAAGGAGGTGTGACTTGCCATTTGTTCCAGATTTAATTTGATGTAAGATAGTGAAGATCTTACATTATCCTTATAAATCTTACGCGGTGCCGAGGTACGGCGACGGCGATGACAAATACCGAATATTTTGAAAAACTTACTTTGAACATTATATACATAACAGCCTTTGTGTTCTCAAAGTTAACCGCCATCACTGCACCGTGCCACCCCTGAAGTTCAAAGTATGCCAATATTTACATAAACATTTTATACCATAAGTTTTTTATACTTTTTAGTCGCCTCCGATATACTGTCGCAAGCCATGACGAATGCACCAAACTCCTGGAGACGACCCGTAATTGAAGTTCCGGGTTATTGTTGATCAGTTAAGTTGAAGGCTGCCGTTCGTTTTGTTTACGTTTGAAAGTTAAAGCCCAGAGGTCACACTGATACCTACCTGGGACCATTTGCTAAGGAATCGAGGAAAAGTAAACAAACAAGAATCAATATGGGATTTGAAATAGGTTTAAAATGCACGAAATACTTACGCAAGTAAGGCCTTCGCTGTTCCGTGTTAAGATGGGTATTTTTGGACATCACTTATACACAACGTTGTAATGACAATTAACTATCTAACTGTAAACATTATATATAGATACCTAGTTAGTTTGTTCAAGTGTTTACTAGGACCTACTTACTATTTGCAATACCTACGTATGACTATTATGTATAGGAAATAATATACATAAGTAAAACATACTCGTATAAACACTAACTTGAACTAACTTTTTCAGAGCTTTTTAAACAATTATGTAGTTTTTTAGAAAATCAATATTAGCTCAATATTTCATTCAAAACACTGATATCATACATACAACTATAGTGTATGATGTCCAGTGTCTCATACAACGTTCATACAAGCACATACACGCGTAAACTGGTGATTACGTGAACACTACCGCCAGCATTCTGCAATGTGTGGACAATCAATCTATGTGTCAGTTTGGAATCTCTCCAGATTCTAGTGGGTCATTGCCCAATGAGGAGAAGACTAGAATAATTTGTATACCTTAAGCGTAAGACACACATAGTGCGGGTGCGGGTGGGGTGCGAGCCGGGTGCGGGCTGGATGCAGGCTGGGTGCGGGTCGCGTGACGTTGTATTCCTTGTCACCAGACGTCAGGCGTCACCCTCTTGTTGCAGGCCCACTGCGAGCCAGTGATGCCTTGCATACAAATACAAGGAATACATCACGCGACCCACAACCGGCCCGCACCTGGCCCGAACCCGCGCTGTGTGTGTCGCACTTTAGGACATTTCCATTTGAACTCTATGTAGGTAGGATTGATATTTTATCAAGTCTAGCTACATGAGTATAAATTCCAATACTGCATAGTATTATTAGCATTTTACATTAGATAAGAACTACGTTTCGTGTAAGGAAATAAAATAAATTATAAATAAGTAAAGTTTTTGGTTTGTATGAAGATCCACATCTCGATTTCAATTTGAAATTTTCATTTTTATTTTAAACTACGTTTACGGATATACTTCGCATTTTTATCTGAAGTTTCAGCTCCTTTACAGGAACCGTGGTCATGAAATTTTCATTTGAAAAGAGGACATTTTCATAGTTTATACTAAATGAAACGGGTCTGTATCGCGTTAGATAATTTAACGTATTTACTAAAATACGTACCCGACGTTTCGAGCGGATTACACCGCTCGTGGTCACAAACGTGGTGACCACGAGCGGTGTAATCCGCTCACGAGTACCTATAATGAGTGCAAATCGTGTGAGTTTAAAAAGTATATTTTCATAGTTTTTTTATGACATAGGTCAAATCTGCAATCACAATCCGAAATACTTTTAAGCACATTCAGTTTTTGTTATTTCAGCAATTTGTCATCCTAATTTTCCTTTGTCCATTGTATTTACAGACAATTATCTCGTTTCTAATTTCTTTTCAGCTGTAAATAAGGTATGTAAATATGGAACTAAAAATATTTTGGGTTCGACCTTGACACCGTTTACATAACTTTAGTTATTACCTAACTGTTGTTCTAATTGCGAAATAATTGTGTACTATTAGATAATTCATGTAATAATTGTAATGCCTGTATTGCAAAAGTGTCGCCGTGATTGGTATGATATCCGCATTCCCAATGTAAAGCATTTCACAAATGATGTTATTATTCATGACCTTTGCTCTTATTTCTATCAAAAATCTGTTATTATTGATGATAGATAAGTGGTTTAATCCCAATATCCCTACCAGAAACGTCCACTCTGGTAGGGTCGTGGGGAAATTCAAAAATTAAAGTATTTATATTCCCATTGTCCCCTACCAAGGTCTTCAAAGTAGAATACCTTCTAACCTCACCAGCACGTAGATAAGGTATGCTAATTATTATAAATTCATGTTGTTTATATTGTTATATAATTCACTAGCAGTGCCCCGCGGTTTTACCCGCATTGTACCCGTTCTCGTGGGAATTTCGGGGTGAAAAATATATATATAACCTTCCCGTTGAATCTGGCTATCTATCACAAAAAGAATTATTCAAATCGGAATGATAATTCCTGAGATTACCCCGAACATACAAACAAACAAACTTACAAATTTTACCTCTTTATAATATTAGTATAGATTAGGTCATAGGTACTTGGTTCTGCACCTAACATGAAACTCTTCTCTATCTATCTCTAGTTTCATTATCAATTTCTCACATAAAATCTTGAAACCGAAGGGAAGTGTAGGCGGGTCACTAGTTCTTCATATAATTAGTTGATCAAAACTATTCGTCGTACTTCGTTTTGTTGCAAAAACTTGCTAACTAAAAGTCAACACGACCTTCAAGTCCCTTCTTAAAGATGACACAAAGCGATACTGTCTGATTACTTCCTTATTAACACGCTAAATACAAGTAAAGTCTCAAGCAAAGTTAAAACCCCTTATTTGGTAGGAGTCAGTTAAAATATGAAGATGTACAGATCCGGTTTAATAGATTCCACTGACGTATAATTTTTGAATTGGGTTTTAAATCACTTGTACTATTAGTAAAAGGACTATTCGAGCTAGTAGATGTGATTGTTTGTTTTCAACCCTATATACCCCACAGCTGGGCAAATGTCTTTTTTGCCTCTGCTTTGCACTCTTTGTTGAAGACCTTCAGTTCTTATCATCACCAAAAATAAAAACAAAAGCAATATTTGAAGGACACAACTTTATATTACGAGTATACTGGCCTACTTGTAAACGTGACAGAGACAATATTTGATAGGAATCTAAAAAGATGTATGTACAGTCAGCCAAAAATGTGGTCTACCACCCTACGGTTGAGATTCATTTGAACGTCATGAAACAACAAGGTCAATTTTCATTTAATAATAGAGGTCCAACTAAGTCACCCAATGATGTCAAATGTCAGGCATCTCAGATAACAGACAAAACGTCATAACATAATTGTGCATAGAAAAGTCAACCTTAGCGATCGTTACATCTCGCAGAAACTTTTGTCAAAAGTGGTAGACCACTTTCTTGGCCGACTGTACCTAATACAATGTACATTGTCTATATCCATCTATACTATCATAACAAAGCTGAATAGGTTGATTTTTTGTTTGTTCTCAGAAACTACCAATCCCAATTGAATAATACTTTTTGTAGTGGATAGCCACATTTAACGGGAAGGTTATTATTATCCCGGCACGGGCACAACGTAAGCACGAGGCGCTGCTAGTACATCTTATACGGCCTACCGTCTAGTCCCTTTTACGGTCCATCTGTTCACATAAAATATCAAGTTAATAAAACAATTCGCGATGCGGTAACCAACAATATGGCAACATTACATCTGCGTAATACACACATACCACATGTAATTCACTTTCTCGTCTTTCTTAAAATTTAAATAAGAAACTCGTTGCAATTCTACGTGCGTTTGCGATCGGAACCAAGATTCGGACATTTTGTGCGAAATCTGTGCGTTTGTAGAGAAAGGCGCGCTACTCGCACCGTTCTTACGACTTTCTGATGCATTTGTAATTATTTTTATTGATATTTGTCTTTACGAGGCACTATTAAGCCGGCAAAATGTTTGATTATCACCAATTATTCGTGTAAGTACAGTATTTTTTGTATATTTCCAGTGTCTATTGTGGGCGACTATTAGTTGTTTTTTTATTGCATGGAAAGTTGTAATTGGTGATGGTTAAGGCAGAATTATGTATGTGTAAGCGCCACTTTGTTCAGCAATAAAATTGTGATAACATTTTCTATGTTCAGTTACTCGTTAAACCTTTCGACGTGACCCGACCTCAGTTTTATTATAAGTGCAACTCGTAATAAGAAAAACGATAGAAGAGGTTGATTTAGAAATAGGATGATTATACATATCTAGCTTCCTAAGCAAAGTTTACATAAACATAGCCTATATAATTAGGGAGGTGCAACAGTTTTGCAAGGAAGCAGGCAAGCGGATATATTTTAAAAAAGCACAATATTTTGGTGCAAGAATGTTCTTTTTTCAAAATTTCGCTAGACACCTCACTGTTGCATATACATATACACACTTTTTATAACTAGATTTTTAAGAAACAAAATTTGATTTATCAGCCTGTAAGTATGTGTATTTGCGGCGAGATGATAGGCCCTTGCTCAGCAGTGAGACAGATACCAACGAATCTTGGTATACTACTTATCACTTTCAGAGTACAAGTTGATCTCTTACGCACTATTATTATTATTATTTTCAGCCTGACTTGTCCCACTGCAGGGCAAAGGCCTCCCTACCCTCTTTCCACTTTTCTCTATTGAGTGCTAAACTGAGCCAATCCTATGTCGCAATTAAATCTAAATCAAGCAAATCTAGGATTACCCAAGTTAGTTAACATTCATTAATTAATTGAAAACAAATGTCAATTAAATCAGTTGCATGACATGGATGCATCTAGACGGTGACCTTCCTCGAACAAATCGAAAACATTCCGCTTTGAAGAATTTTAAATTAAAAATCTAAACTAATATTATAAAAGCTGCAGAGTTTGTTGGTTTGAACGCGCTAATCTCAGGAACTAGTGGTCCGATTTGAAAAAAAAATTTGTAATGTATAGCCACATTCAACGGGTAGTGCCACGGGAGTGCCCCGCGGTTTTACCCGCGTTGTGCCCATTCCCGTGGGAATTTCGGGATGAAAAATAACATATAACCATCCCGTTGAATGTGGCTATCTATTACAAAAATAATTATTCAAATCGGACTGATAATTCCTGAGATTACCTCGAACATACAAACAAACAAACTTACAAATTTTACCTCTTTATAATATTAGTATAGATTAAACTTTGTAATAAGAGAAATTTCAAACTTCATTACTTAAACCTCTAACATTTTTAAGAGATATGGTATAAAAAGCTATATTTGTACTACGATACAACATAAATATCTTAACACCATGTTAAAGTATTTTCTAGCAAGCGTTTCTTACATAACAAGTGTTTTTCCAAATCGCGAAGCCTCGAAGGTCAGTGACCGCCTGCATTTGTATGTATGCATGTAAGTAAGTAAATTAAAATGTATGCGTTACCTTGTAACTCAAATTCTTTTACATAACGCCATGACGCTACGATAAATAGCTGTTGAAAAAACTGATCGACATCTGATAAATACTAAATGAAGACTAATTTGTTAGGATGGCGCTTTGAATGTTAAAAGAAATTCGCCGAAAATGTCACAATATTGCCGATTTTTATTGCTAAATATGCCACACATGTAATGTAATGGTTTTAGAAAAATGTAAAAAAATCAGTCATTTTCGGAACTACGAGTATAAATCATTTATGAACCTAGTATCAAATAGATTAAGACTTTCTTGCGATCTGCGTGCAACACGTTACGTTTACTTCAAAAACCTCTCACTATACTTTGGAAGTTAAAAATAATATTCAAATAAGGCCGGTTACAGTGCTCGACCGACCGTCAGTGCGTACGTCAGTCGCGCTTGTCATATGTATGAAAATACGCGTGCGTACGGTCGGTCTAGCACTGTACGGTTTATGAATTTTCATACATATGACAAGCGCGACTGACGTACGCACTAACGGTCGGTCGAGCACTGTAACCGGCCTTAGGCCGGTTACAGTTAACCGGCCTAAGGAATCTAAAAAAGAAACAAGTAATGCCTTAATTGACAGAGGCCTCTCATTCCACCGAAGACATCAGTTCAGTGAGGAGGAAGCCTATAGAAATCCTACACTTAGAAGACTAATTAGCATCAAACGGAGAATAAAGAAAGTATTAGAGTATAATATATAATAATAAAAGAAAGTATACGAGTATAAATAGTAATTCCTACCACCTCAGTAACATCACATGCAATTCGTTACTCCGTGTTGACAACTGACAACTGTCACTCAGTATGTCAATTTCACGGCCTCACGACCAGCGTCTGTCGAATCGCACAGTGTAGGGTGCTTCAAGCAGAGAGAACTACAGACGGCATGCTAAAAAGGTGTTTATGCAACGTTCCACAACTTATTGCGCAAGCGCAGGGAGCATCGCGGATTTATGTCACTCGGTTTACATAGATTAAGGTATGGAAATAGATGCGTCTCTTGTGTTAAACATAGGGACTTCCAATTCGGTTTAATTGAAAAGCATTACTTAGCTCTGACGATAATGATATGCAATTTGAATAATGGTGCATAGGTGTAATTTGTTCCTGTTAATGCATTACAGGTCAGGAATAAGTTTTACTTACCGTGTATTATTAAAGAAATAATAAATATGTAGTAACTTAACTTGCTTTAAGTTCTCTATAAAAAAACTAGTAGCGTCTCGCGGTTTTACCCGCGATGTGCCCTTTCCCGTGGGAATTTTGGTATACAAAATAGCCTATAACCTTTCCGTTGAATATGTCTATCCGTTACAAAAATAATTATTCAAATCGGTTAAGTAGTTTTTGAGTTTATTCATTACAAACATACACACAAAAATACAAATCTCCTCTTTATAGTAGCAGTGTAGATGACTCGAGCAGTACAACACCGCTACGCTCAAGGAAGATATTTTAATAAAATAATTTGCTACTTTAATACATCGTCGCTTCTGCAACAACATCTTATTCTTTGTCGATCAAGTTATCCGCCAGATTATCATTTTATTTGTGGTATTTAGGTTTGTCATGACATTTGTAATGAAATTACAAGCTTAGCTTCCGTACAAGTTGACAAACTTTAATGTAAGTAAGTAACCTAACAATTCTCAACTGGTTGTTAAATTGGTTGAGTTATGTCTTAAACAAAATATAGAAAGAAAGACTATGATAATTTGCGAGGTAATCTTAAATTCCAAATGAACTTTTATATATTTTGTCCTGATATGACTGTTGCAACTAAACCTGGGACCCACTGCTAACATAGAAGTCAAAAGGCCAATCCACACCAAACTACATTTACTTTATGTACTAAGTACTTTATGTAATAGCTGGCGAGTTTTCTTAGGGAGTGAGATGTTTCTGGAAGTACCAGTAGGATTTGAAGCAATATTTTTGTATGATATCTAACAATACCTCTTAACAGAAAGCTTTATCCCTAAATTACTACAGGAAAGGATAAAATGCAGGTGAAGGCACTGCTATTAACTTTATATTAGGAGAATGTCTGACAACTGCAAAAGTACCATCCTCAGTACATGTAAGCAAGCAAATTAGCGAATAAAAACTAGTTTAAACCAATACCATATATATCTGAGAAAGCCTTCGTTCCTCGATCAAGGCTAACTACATGCCAAACTGATGAATTCGCACACATCTCGCTTGTAATTCTATGGAAAATTAAACTTATCTAAGTGATTTACTAATTGATTGCATGTAGGTCTGTAGGAGCTTGTAGGTTGATTAATGAAACTAACAATTGTTGCTTAACTCAGCTACTGAGAACATTCTTAACTTCACATATGTAGGTAATATTTAGAATGTTATGTAAGCTTCAATAATTTACTTGAATTAAATAATTTACGAGTATATTTTGAAATTGAAGTTTTGCTGAGGATTGCATTAGGAACAAAATGTTATAAAATATTTTACTCAACACTTCCTTTGCTCAATTTTAATGGGATGTGCTTGCACGGCTCAGACTGCCAAACCACTTGGATGTACATGTAAAGTATTTTCAATTTTGATATAAACTTGGGTAGCTGATAGTGATATTTCTAACTGATCGCCACCGAACTTATGAACTTAAATTGTCCCTATTACAGTTGTAATTTATTAGAAGTCAGTAGCGAAAAGATGTTCTAAAACGCCGATAGCGCAAAGTTATCTAACCCCTAATGTTAGCTGGTTGATCACTAACCTATTCAAATATTCTTACTTTCTTACTCTTATAAATGAAATTCTTCGCAAAATAGTTCGGTTAAATATGCTATTGAATAATAGTTTAATAACTACGTCCGTCCTTGCGCCGAGCCATTGGAGTCTGTAGGTGTCCCAACTCATTGTTTGGCACAACAATAGGTGTAGTGCAATACGTAGCAATACCTAGAGGTTTAATGTATGCAGGCGTTGCATCCGAGCCAAGGATGCGTTAGTCATCACATCACTATAGATAGCGTAGGCTCGGCTTTCGACACTCATGTGATGCCCATACTGGGTTATTGACAAACTTTAAATTACGTCTTCATAAAAGCAAGTTTATTGACTTTAACATACCTTTCAAATTTAATGAAAAATACTTACTAAATTGATTTAACATGAGTTCTAATGTAGGTACTCTCTCGACTGAGAATATAATTATATAGACTTAATTTTGTATTGAAACTACGTTTACAGATACACGTCGCTTTTTATTTTACATTTGTACCGTAAGTTAGCAAATGAAATTCATATTTAATATTGTGCCAAATTCATTTCTCTTCTAATGACAATATTAGTGTTTATGATAAACCTGATATGATGTTCCGCTGCCGGGCAATAGTATCTCCAATGCATCTCAAATGTATCTGTCCAGATGTTACTGATTGCCAGTCGCCACTACTTACTCGTCACTCTAGGAACTCCCATTCTGTTGACTCTTGCCCAGCATTCTTTTGTGATATAAGTATAGGAAAATATCTTAATTGTTAAACGTTTTCTTGTAACTGTGATATAAGGAAAGGACCCACTTATTTTTACCAAGAAATTATGTTAATGCTGACTCATATTATATTATAAACGAACCCGATTCATATAAGTAGTTCTAAGAAATGACAATCATGAACAGAAAACCAGATAAGTTATTTCAAGTAATTATTTGGACACCAAACGGTTCTGATTCACTGCAGGATATTACAAGTGTTGGATCCATCTGTACTAATATATTAAAGCTGAAGAGTATTTTTTTGTTGAACATGCTATCTCAGATACTACCAATCCAATTTGAATAATTATATTTCTAATAGCAGCGCCCCGCGGTTTTACCCGCGTTGTGTCCATTCCTGTGGGAATTTCAAGGATGAAAAATAGCCTATGTTACTCGTGGATAATGTAGCTTTCGAATGGTGAAAGAATTTTTAAAAACGGTCCAGTAGTTTTTGAGCCTATTCATTACAAACAAACAAAGTTTTCCTCTTTATAATATTAGTGTACATGAATCGCCACAACGGGAAGGTATAATAGGTGATTTTTCATCCCGAAATTCCTAAGGGTGCTAATACAACCCAGATAAAATCGCTGGGCAGTGCTAGTCAGAAATAATAAGAAAATATCAGAACATTTGAAACTACTAGCGCCATCTAGGTCCATGCTGGTGTAGTATTTACAGTTTTTGTCTCGTTATTAGCACCTAAGGTACGATAAGGCCAAATGTAAATTACTTCAATAGTTTAAACTTTTAAAGCCATCAATTTGTTCATCAAATCATTAAGTTTATCTCTATAAAGACCTTTAAAGATAATATGTTTTTTATCGTCGCCTGCTTTCTTCGTGTGTTAATATTCTGTCATCCCCTACCGATCAACAAATCTCCATTCAAAACCCTTAAAGTTCAGCTAGTCTTTTCCATTGCATCCATAAAGCACCAAAGAACGAAGGGTCATTTACAGTAAGAATAATTTGTAATTCAAGAGTGTCGCCCGACCGTTAGGCAGACAAAGAGAAGTATGCTCCCATAGGACACCTCGCCGAATTTCAATGCGTTCTCGAGGAAATTAGGCCAACTAGACTAGACACTATATAATGTTGATTTATTGTAAAGAGCCGATCGATTGACACATTGACAATGCTGATATAAATATTATACTTATGCTTATATGTTTTATATTTATTTAATAGCTATTTTTATGGCTTCAATATCCTTGAAAGATAGGTACTTACTAGGTAGAATGTGTTAGTGGCAACACTGGCATCCGTTTTAAGACCGACTAAAATCATATAAGGTCTAACTATTGAAACTCATGACTTTGATAATTATATGATTTTGAGGTAAAGTGAACAGTTTACAAAAACTGTTCAAAAACTGTTCACACTTAAAACGTGTTATTTTAATGTTATACAAATATCAAAGTACCAGCTACCTACACCATCACAAATAAAGTGAATGTTGATCGAAATCTCATTACGTGACAAACGTAATTTGGTGATTAGTAATTATATCACGCAACAATACATTCGGTATGTGTGAAACATACGCACCTTTTAAGTTCAATAACATTTAAAATAGAATTAAAATATAAGTATTTATGAGGCTAAACTTAACTGTAAAATCATCTTACCTCTAGCACAGCCTATGGACCTCATCGGAGGCTATTAGGCGGTATTCAAACTCCCGACACCGGGATTAAACACTAACCTACTGGAATGTACTTACTGGTGTATTTAATTGCATAACTAAACATTCTGAATTCAATCACTAGAAGAATCAGCTATACACATAATTTTCCTTTACAAAAGGAATTGTCTTTAGTAAGAAAATAGGTCATATTGATTGATATCAATAAAATATGCGGCCCTGCAGAATATTACAGACTCTATGCCTTATTCATTGCTTTAAATGATACATAAGTCTAAATTAGATAACAACTAGCAGCGCCCCGCGGTTTTACCCGCGTTGTGCCCGTTGCCGTGGGAATTTCGGGATTTTTTTTACATAAAAACCTTCCTCTTGAATCACTCTACCTATTACAAAAAACCGCATCAAAATCCGTTGCGTAATTTTAAAGATTTAAGCATACAGACAAACAGACAAACAGAAGACAAACAGACGCGACTTTGTTTTATAATATGTCGTGATAGGTATACAAACTCTAATTAATTTAAAATACGGGTAGGAAGTAGCTTACTTCTAGTAGGGCAACTATTTTAATAAGATCCCTTGGCAACCGGAAGTCAATACAACACTTGCATCCGGGCGACATTGGTTTATACTCATATTTATTTAAAAGAGGCAAGGTCGACGAGATTGTCACTTTCAACTTAAATGAAGCCTATAAGAGAAGCTGAATGAAGGCGGTTGACTTGAAACCTGATCTCGATTTCTCCATACAATGATTGAGCTTCCCGTAAACAAAATCCCACCAAAAACATAAATGTAAAAAAGGAGAGCCAAGTTCAATACAAAAATTATGCTTGGCTATGGGCTTCGCCGCAAAAAGAATGGAGATCTAAATGAGTGCCAAGTTGTAGGCAAAATCTCAATATGTATTTATAGGAACAAAATAACATTATGAACAAGTAGGTATTAAACTCTAATTCTTCTCTTATTGGATACCTATGACAATTGCTGTTATTTAAAAATGTGAGATCTTAAAGTGGCTTAGATTTGACTTGACCAGTGACCAGACTTGACTTAAATAGCAAATATCTGCTTGTAACGGTTCCAACGCTACAATAAAAAAAAATATTTTTTTGTATGACCCCCCTATTTTTTAACTTTTTTTTATTTTTAGATTTTTTCTTAGGCTTACACACAATTACCGAGTTAGATTCCAAATTTCATCCTTCTAGGTCATCTGGAAGTAGGTTAGGTTTAGGTACTATATGTCAGTCAGTCAGTCAATACTAAAATTTACGACTTTCTGACGTTCATATCTTTATAACCATTTGAGCTAGCTTCATGAAATTTGGGCTTCTAGGTGTCCTAATGGATATAATTAAACACACGTAGTTTCATGTGTTTACGTTAAATAGTTTTTGAGTTATAGAAGGGTCAAAAGTGGCACCAAGTGGTTCGTGTAATATTACACTCGGCGCTGGCTAGCCGTTCCATTGCTTGAACTTGGCTTGACACGCTGCCGCGTGTCTAGATACGGTGCTGTTAACGGCCGATTCCAATCCAAGATGGCTGTCAGAGATAGTAAAAAAGGTTTGAATTTTTAATGCAAATATGTTGACACAACTGTTAGCGGCTGCAGGCACGAATATATGACATTGTTAGACAAATAAACTTCATCTGATAGTGCAGATCTGAGGTTCTCGGCAGAGATAGGTTTTTGAGATGGATCAATAGGCCATGCAGTATTAAGGGCCGTTTTCGATACCGACCGCAGCACCAACTGCCGTCAAATGGCCGGCAAAAATTCCCTTACTTGCTTAGCATCTTGGTCTCCACAGAATCTAAGTTACATTTGTAATGAAGTAAAGAAAAAGGTACATCAAGATAAGTAGACACTGCTATTATACATCTATACAATATCTATATCTATACATACTTATAAATCTTAAAATAAAACTGTAGCGAGGTCAATTCGTTACATTAAATAGGTACATATTCAAAATTAATTTTGGAGGATGAATGGTGATCGGTACTGATGCCAAAAATGCAATCAACAATTTTTTTTTGGTACGATTGTCGTTATAACACAACGCTAAGACACATAGAAGCTAAGCAGTGACGAAATTTGAAGGAAGTCGGATGAAAATATGCGCTTTCGAGCTTATCCTCACATACGTTGAGCATACACCAAAAGTACCTATGTATTTTACAAAGATGATGGTCTTAAAAGATCTACAAAAAAGTCCTCAGTAGTACATATCTATCCCGGAATTCCTACGGGTACGGGTACAAAGCGAGTAACACCGCGGGCTAGTCTATAATATCAGTCATACTTCATTTAAAACTGTAGAAAATACAAATATCAAATTAAAGTAAATTGCTAATACCTGATATCAGTATCATTGTTTTACCTACATGACATGATTGTTTATGAATGTATGAATGAAAATAGATCATTCATGATTAAGATTTAAAATTAGGTGACAATGGAAGTAACAAACAATAACTTGGCAGTAACAATAATTTAATTCACACACGTTTTCACATTTCACAATTATATCATCTGCATCATGCAATCTAAACAATCCTATTCAAAGTATAGGTAGCTACAGTATGTACTTAAAAAACTACACACCTCGTAATTTTATAGTTCCGTAATTTTCAAACTTTTTAATGTTAAGGGCCAAAACTGCGTTAAGCGTACGCCCGTCGTCGCCTGCGCCCGTCGCTTGCGCCCGCCGCGTGCGCCCGCCACGCGTCACTTTTGTATGAAACCGCGACGGACGCACGCTTAACGCAGTTTCGGCCTTAAACATTTTAAGTGGACTGTCCAAAAACTAAATCCGTATGAAATGGGTGCGAAGATGCAACCACTAACTATTTATATCTTTTATATGAAAATAATGTTTTTTCCACCGTCCAAGCCACTATACATTTGTTGTAGGTAAAATTATAATTTAAAGTGTATTTAGGGACCAAATCCAATGAAATCGATAAAAAGTTATTTTTTTCAAGTATTAAGGAACCAATCAGAGTGGATTGAGTCCCCGTTTGCCTGTTTAGACACGAACCAATTACATACCTATATTGTTCGACAATTTACTGAGTTCCGAACGACATGTAAAAAGCCATCCATGGTCCTAGTAATGGATAAACGTATCATTACTGCTGTCGCTTTCAATGATGTACCGAATGGCTGCAGCTATGGTCGCTGCAGCCACTGCAGTCACGTGTTCATGACAACTCTCGTCATCAGCCTCTGTGTGATCCGTTCGCGGGGAAGTATTTTCATACTTTTTAGTTCCGAAGCAACCTTCTGGAGTTTGAAATTTGAGTAGGTTTTCAAGCCAGGTCGTGCGCAAGAAGTGAGCGTGGCCATCTAGAGAGCACAGTGCGACTGTGAAGATATAACATAGATTAGTTAATTGTTTGATTTTGAAATATTAATTAAGAAGTATATATGGGCTAGGCTTAACTAGAATTAAACAGTGAGTCCATCAACTTTTAAGCTTAAGATGTAAAGTTTATCAGATCCACTGTTTCATATTTACCTAGGAAGTCAAAGGTTTTATGAGCTTATTAAAGAAGATAATTAAAAGATGATTACTTATCAAATAGTCCTTGGTAGTTATATCTATTATTAATACTATTATTATCTATTATAACTGTGAAAGTCGTATTTGATAATCGTACCTAAAAGAAACACAACGAAATACCTATTTTAATGTCAATAAATTAACTTACTTTGTTCAAGCATCAGATCCGGCAGTTTAAATGAATTGGCTGCTATATACTGTGATTCAATGTACATCGTCTCACAGAACCTCTCCCTCAATTCCTGGTCTTCTTTCGGCGATACCAAGTAACAACCACGGGACATTTTGGCGGCGATCAACCAGAGCAATCTTAAATCAAAGAAAAAATATTACTTCCTCGGGTAACGGTGTATCCACAGGGGTCGGCGAAGGTTCCAGGGTCAGTTTGGCCACAAATAGGCCCTTTTGAACGTACCGCCCATTCGGAAGAAGTAAAGATCTTTGGAGGAACTAACAAACAAAGTTGAATGCATTATGGTATTTGATAGAAAATAGAGGAACGCAAACATATTTTTTATGTTGGCAACTTTTTTAATCTGTTCTTTTGTTTTCTCTCGTTTGTTTTATGTGTGTTCTTTTGTTAACCTTCACTTGTTTTATTTTACAATACATGTTGCATTTTCTCAAATAACGTTTATTTATTTCCACCTAAAACCCATCAGTATTTTTTTGACTGAATAGTTTGCGCGAGAGACACTTCCAAAGTGGTAAGTGTGTGTGTGTCGAAGGTTTCCACGTTCAAAAAAATTGGTTTTTGAACGAGATCTAAGTAAGTAGTTTTTTTAATACGTCATAAATAGCCGGATCCACACCGACCGATCCACCGCGCTCCGATCGCGCGCGGCAGGAGCGCGCTCCATAGGAGCGTTGATGTGTACTTGCCTCGCGCGATCCAAACTGCGCGGCAGGAGCGCGCGCTCCTTGCCGCGAGCGATCCGTCAGTTGTCGGTTTTTGTTACTAGCACACAGGACCCTCAGTGTCTCAGCGCACTCGGTGTAGACGTTCCTGTGTGGAGCGCGCGATCACACATTATGGAACATTTTGAAAGTCGTCGTCTAATATCCCTTTACAAGGAACATAAATACTTGAACATGAACAAAAATGCAAGGAACATAAGTATGTAGGTTGTTGCTGCCACAGCAATTCGACGTCGTTGCTGCACGTGTGACTCCATAGCGACTGAAAGTTTAAATGTGCTATACTTAGGCGGATCAGTGTCAATCGGTTGGAGCGTGTCGGTGCGACGCGGCGGGATCCGCAAGAAACAGACGACACGATCCGTGATCCATGCCTCATGCTTCCGAATCGCGGATCGCAGGTATTGGCGATCCATTTTGGATCGTCTGGTGTGGATCCGCGCTCGCTCTGCCGCGCAGTTCGGATCGCGCGAGGCAAGTACACATCAAACGCTCCTATGGAGCGCGCGAACGGAGCGCGGCGGATCGTTCGGTGTGTACCCGAATATTCTTATGTTATTTGCTGCTACGGAACTCTTCATGGGCGTGTCCAACTCACACTTGACAGCTCTTTTATCTTTACAGTCCTTTTGAACAGAGTTAATATGTACTTACCGATGTGTTAGCGCATATCCAAAATCGCTACCGTCATTCAAGTACTCTACGCATTCGTCCGACATTTTACATTTGTTTGATTCATAAGATCCACCCACGTCTCTATTTTTGGCTATTTTTAATAAACATTCGTCTGCAAAAATGAATTAAGAACAATTTAATATTCAGGCAACTTTCTTCCTACTTATGTTTAATATGAATCAATGTCAAAGAGTTTAATATAAAAGCGTTAATACAAGGTCAAATTACTCGCTCACTCGCCTTCTTATATCCTATCCCCCGACCAATCTACTATATAAAAATAAGTCGGGTTTTCCTTAACGGAACGGGGGCGCTGCGGGTGAAACCGCGGGGCACAGCTAGTTCTTTAATATAAATGACGATGCTTAACTAGATATTACAAGCTAGGCCACATTAATTTATAGGGTTTATCGACTTTTTCATAAACGCTCATTATAAAGATTTTTGTCTCTTTTGCTCTTTGGAAAATAGCGAAAATCGGAAAAGGACAAATCATTTCATAACCAAAAAATGCTTTTAAATAGTGTTTATGAATAGGGCTCTTAGTACATACTCATTCGAACAAAGCGATTCGTTCTCCTCCTTTTATACTTACTCTCAAAGTAATTATGTAGCCTCCTATATTTATTAATATTGAAGCTTTACCTTACCTGAATGTACAGGATTAGGTACTGAATCATGCGAGATGTACCCGAGAAATGACTGCCAATCAGGGTACAGATTCAGCCCATCCCAATGCAGATTGTTGCTCAATCCCTTTTGAAATAAATCCAAATTGAACTTCTCGAGACGGTTGGACCACTTCTTGTAGTTGTCTATTAACGAGAGTACTGAAATAAAAAGATAAAATTAAGCTAGTTTATCCTAAATATTATAAAACAAAGTCCCAAAAGCTGTCTGTTTGTATGTAATTGATTTTCTTAAAAATGGATTTTCATGCGGTTTACCACCATACAAAGTCATTCAAGAGAGAGAGCCATACAAAGTCATTCAAGAGAGGTCTGTGACGTGTTTTCATGCTAAAATTCTTGCTTGAATGGGTACAAAGCTGGTAAAATCTCGGAGCACAAGTTCAGGATCATACACAATTTTAAAGCAACAGAGCTACCCTAAATATGTCTTAATTAGTCGCATACAGCATGGGATGACCGCACGAGCGCCGCACTGTAACAAATACTAGGCATAGATAGACCTTTCCGGTAAGCGATGGGACGAACGTTGTGTGACAGAGGTAGATTGTAACAAATTCGACAACCGTAGGAGACGATTGAGATTTTCATGTGGGTTTCATCGATAGAGTAAAGCACGAAAAGTCTTACATACTTTACATGCCAAACTACCCGCGGGAATAGGTACAACTCGGGTAAAACGGCAGGGTGCAGTTTATGACAAATAGGAAATTAATTAATATATATAAAGGTCTAACCGCGACACTCAAAGTCGTCAAAAGATGCCTATGAATTAAGTTATTAGGTATTTTCGACATGTATGAAAAATTACGTCTTGGTAGTCGATAGATTCGACGTCTCAGAGAATGGCGATCAATATATTTAATGTTAACAAATAACAATACTTAAATATCTACAGAATCAACTCTACACTCCTAATCTTTCTGATTTTCATATACGCCTTCACGAGACTTTACTTCGCACATTTCGAAAGGCGTGTTAACAAAAATCAGAGAACATCGCAATCGCGGTACAATTATTTACAAATAAATTGTTGTTTACGTTTTGTTCATAAGTGTTTGGTGTACTTACGAATCATGCTGGAAGGTTGGTATTACGTAGCTTATAAGATCATCGGTGTTACTCAACTATAGGTAACAAAACTATTCGTTAATCACAGGAATGATAACTGTAGTTTTAAAATTTTACTTAGACAGCTATAATGCGGTAATGTCTAATGTCGATAATGCCGTGCTTCGTGGTGCGATGGTATGTAAAATTGTCGGTCCCAATTATTGTTTAAATCGACACACCATGTCGGAAGCCTTTCGAGTCTTCCGAAAAACGTTACCACATAGATTATTATCAGAATCATAATTAAGACACATTTTATCCCGAAATTCCCGCGGGAACAACGAGGATAATACCGCGAGGAGAAGTTATCTATAATTTCCTTGATGTTACGGTAACTTTAGTGCATACTTATACTTAAAGGAGATCATTCAAGTTGCATACAAAAAGTACACAAAAAAAAAGTGCCGGCCAACAAAAAAAAATGTATGTATATTTTAGGAAATGACATCCTAAACATTTTTTCTTTTGACAACTAAAAGCTACGATCAATTTTTTTAAAGTTATTTGATATAGAAATTCTAAATTATTGCATTTTTTAAATTCGTCTGGACATTTTTTTTCTCTTTATTTATTTATGGAGGGTTTTGATCACAATGATAACGTCACCCTCATAGGTAAATCAACTTAAATCTGCTAATTAAAATTATGCCTATTAAAACCTAGTCTAACAAATCAGACGTGTTAGATGTGATTTCCGCAATTTTTAATTATTTGGACTTTTATAATCATTGAATGTTTATATGTTTATATAATGTTTATTTATATTATTATTATTATTTGTTACCGTTTCCGATACTCGGGGCTATGGAAAAATCCTATCCATCACTCTTGATTCAACAAAAAAATGTTCGGTCCCTTGAGATTCGTTAGAGTTTACACTGTACCTAACGTACATAAGTCTAACTACACTTGCTTATTGTAGTTTTTGTATGTATTCAATTATGGGCTTATGCATATGAAGTTTCCGATATAGAACAAACAGGTAGTTCCAAGCATATGAAGGCGATCTAGCGTTGTTTATAGTTTATTACAATTATTTATATTGATGATATATTGATTGCTCATTTATGATTTTTGATGTCGCCTATAGGGTTCAAAAGTTGGTCGTAGACATTTACAGTCTTGATAAAAAATATTTAAAACATCATTTTCCATAAGATAAAAACATTTTTTTTCATTGGCCGGCACTTTAATTTTTGGGTACAATTTGAATGATCTCCTTTGAATGGAAAAAAAGAACTTCACCATCGACAAGAGTAGCTTAAGTTTAAACTTCAATACCTAAGACACTATAGTGCTAAAATTGAGAAATATTGATATACGAGATTTCGTATTTTTTTATTAAAACTATAAATTATAACTACCTACTTACGGCTTTGTTCTATTTCTCCGGTATATAACCCTGGTTGCTCCGTGGTGGTCTCAGTGTTCCGTTTCTTCAATATAACACCAGTTTTAGCCACAATATTTTTCAAAATATATTTTATATACGGATTCTTATATTGCCTGCTAAGGCTGTACAAATTAACTGAAATTATAATTTTATAATAACATCAACGGAATCAACACAATTTGTAACAAATTATTGAAATTAATATGAAATCTTACCGTTTATTAAAAATAAACCAAACTGATAATTTAAATCCAATTTGGTTACATCGGAAAAGTAAAGTATTTGTTCTAAACTAGATAAATAAATGCCGAAATTTTTGTGCGAGGGTAAATCGAATTTGATTTCCTTGTAATCCGTACTTTTTAACACGAAAAACCGTTTTGCCATAATTTGATGGTGTAACAAAACTATACACAATACAGTGAAAAATTTACGACGAGCTGATTTTTTGAAACTGAACATGATTCACTTTTCAGGGTTAGCCGCTGAATGAATGTTTCATTGTACGAACTCCCGCTTAAACTAACGCGTTTGTTTATTTTGCGCTGGTTTTTATCCGTATTATGTTTACTATCGTTTGTCCGAGTTTGAAGCGAGCGCGAACTATTTTTTAGGTAATTCAAAACAAATAAATAAAATAGATAAAAATCAATGCCACTTTTCGTTGTAATTTTATAACTCAAGAACGAGCGCACCTATCCAAACCAAATGTTTAGGCGTTCGGACTATTTAGTAGATGTTCTATGTGAAGGTTGCACAAAATCGGTCGAGCGGTTCTTAGATTCCCACCGGAAACGCGGGGCGCAGCTAATCTAATATATAAAATTCTCGTGTCACGGGGTGCGTAATTGAACTCCTCTGAAACGGCTCGACCGATTCTCATGAAATTTTGTGTACATATCGGGTAGGCCTGAGAATTAGACAACATCTATTTTTCATCCCGAAATTCCCGCGAGAACGGGTATAAAGCAGGTGAAACCGCGGGGCGCTGCTAGTGTAAAATAAAAGCGAAGTGTATCCGTAAACGTAGTTTCAATTTAAAAAATAAAGGTCATCTTAATCCTAGTTCAACTGAGATTATATCTCCAAATTGATGCACTAAAACCGAATTCAGTTCACCGTGATCCTAGCTATGTGGAAACGGTGAATTTGGACTTTAATAATAGAATTTCATTCACATCGTCTTAAAGTAAAAGCCCACAACATTGAAAAGAATTGTCGGGATTGGTCGGACATAAGACAAATTGCTCTCGGGATAAGCTTTGAATAAATATCGCCGCAGGCGTCAGGCGACCACTTTTATATTAATTTTACTATCGGTATAGCGACCCTCTGGTTTTTTCTGCGTTTTGTTCGTTTCGCTAGGAAAGTTCTATAATGTATACTCCGTAATTTATGTATATACACAAACCTCACGTATATAAGGCCTGTAACTGCGTTAAGCGGGCGCCCGCGCGGTTTCATACAAAAGTGCAACGCGCGGGCGCCCGTCGCAAGGAGCACGGATGGACGTAGCACTTTTGTATGAATCCGCGCGGGTGCCCACTCGTGACGGGGACCGCGCGTGTGCCCGAAATATCGACTGGCGGCGGCACATCGTCCGGGGCACCGTCCTCGGCACCGTGCTGCGGCACGACGTCGTGTCCTGTCACGGTGCGGCGCCGTACCGTTTTACGGCGACGATGCCGTATCCGTGGTGATGGGGCCACGCCCTAAGAAGTTAAGGAGTGCGTTTTGCTGAATTTTAAATGGTATAACATTTTGCATTTACAGTAGGTACTAATAATAGCATAAATATAATGTTAAACTGAGTCAGACCTCTTTTTATTGAAAGTGGATCGGTGTAGTGGCCCAGAATCATAGTCATATTTAAATGCACTTTTCACTTAATTACACTTAATATGCATACTTTTTATTGTTGTTATTTATTTATCGTCGATGAATCAGCCCTTCCCAACGCAACCATCCACTTACTCCTCCCTACATAATAGTAGTATTTGTTCCTATTATTATTTATTATGTATCAAAACATAACAATCGCCATACAAGAGATATTAATATTATAACTTATAATAAGAACGTACTTATTAGTCACATTCATCTCACAATTAATTTTAATTACCAGTTATGCACTCAAGTTTATACCCCAGAAGTGTCTTGGTTCACACGCGATATTAGAAGAGCATTACCATCTAAAAACTTAAGTGTAAAGTATTTCTTTTAAAACCAATTATATGTTAGCACGTCATGTACAAACCATAATCTTGAATGCACGCAGCCCCAAGAGGTTCTTAAAACCAAGAATATTTTATGTGTTCTTAGAGCTCGACCACGAGTGTGCTCGAGCCCATTTACGTTAAATTCTTTGTTGAGTTAGGTAAGTCAGTCCGTTATTGAGTCCCAGCTACGTATGGTATTCCGAAATACCGTTCACCGAAAGGACGGTTCTCCGAAAACACTCTACTCCGACGGTTAGTTGAACGAAAAAATCATTGGCCGAAACAACGTTTCGCCGAAAGCCCGACAACCGTAGGTTAGGTTAGGTTAAGTTTATATCAGGCCCGAAGGGCCAAAATAATGGTCGTAGCACACATATCAACTCGTAAACGGAACGTAAACGTATCAACTCGAGCCGTTCAGTATTCTTTGTATGAAACTCCCTACTGCAACGCACACTTATCGGAATCGTAACGTAATCGCCTCGCCTCGGGACAAGCTCACAAACCGCAGTACGGTGCGTGGTCGACTTGCCGTACCCGCGCTTACGTCTCTCCGTACCCGCGCTTACGTCTCTCCGTAAGCTGTCTTACGACTCTCCGTACCCTAGCTTGCGTTTCTTCGTTCCCGCGAGGCACCCCACCCAGCCGTCGTCAACCAGCGACCGGCGAGCCGTAAGCGCGGCGTCGCCTAGCCGTAGCCGAGTCGATTCGGAGCTGCTGATCGCACGGTGACGCGCTTACGATAGGTTGACGCCTGGTTGACGGCGAGGCGATACGGTGACGATCCCTTTCCGAGTTGATATGTGTGCTACGACCATAAGGCGGAAATAGGAGCTCCGCGCAGCGGAGCTCCGTCGACACTATTATCACAGTACATAGTTGTACTGAGCTATTATGGCACAAACTGGAACTTCAAGAGTAATTTGATAGAAAAAAATAATAATAAGTACTTTCGGCGAAACGTTGTTTCGGCCAATGATTTTTTCTTTCAACTAACCGTCGGAGTAGAGTGTTTTCGGAGAACCGTCCTTTCGGTGAGCGGTATTTCGGAATACCATATAGTGATCATTGAGTCCACTGTAGTTAAGCCACCTCTATAATAAAATAATTGTTCGTATTTTAAGTTTTAATTAAGTAAATAAAATATTCTTTTTTAAAACAATTAAGTAGTTACGTCCATATTTTACCTACCTATACATTATGTTTATTGTTTGTCGAACCTGTAGGTGTAAATACCAAAATGGTACCTACGTAATCGTGTCGTAAAATGGAAAGATATTATACAATCTTAATATTATAGTTAGCAAATCTCACAGTAACACTAGCAATGTCACTGTAGCTAACAAATTGTTTGTCCTTTTGCCGAAAAGCAAAAGAGACACAACACTTAAAAGCAGTGTTTAGGTTAAAGTGCGTTTATGAATAAAGCGGTATGTATATTATTATGATACTAGGTACATTAACATCGAAAGTAATTAGTTTCCTACTTAGGAAGCGCTAGCGTTCGTAGCATAGTTTGACTAAGCGATGTTAATTCAACTTGCAGCTCAAAAACTACTTTGATAGGTAGCCGTTATTGGCATTTCTATCTGAACGCTAATGTGCTTAAGATACCTATAACGCGAGTCACGTTAAACTGTCGGTCCCGGTTGTTCCAATTCTTAGACCATGTCCCAGGTTATCAGGGATATGTGTAGTTAATTAAACGGAACTTATAAAACCCTCGAATGATAAGTATAACTTTTTAAAATGTTAATTATGTTTGTGCCTCTCAGCCCTTATTGGAATTAATATATATTATATCACTCCTACTGTAATATCGTTAGCAATGCACACGCTCCAGTAGGTATGTGAAACTACGGTATTAGGTCTTATTCATTCGTCATGTCATTAATTGTTTTATTTGATAGATCGGCGACATTTATACGTAATTAATAATTAGTAGGCAGCATGTATTCGAGATCTTCTTCTTCTTCATCGAGTGGATGGTCAGGTTGACCAATCCACTCGATATAATTCAGGTATGTATTCGAGATGTACGATATAATTACTTCTGTTAATCTTGTTATTTTGTTTTAGTAATAAACTACGGTACGAAGGATGGATATACTCGTAAAAGACTATGCTGCTGTTTTTCGATGTAAAAAAGTAAGTTAAAAGAGTTTAGTGGTTCGTTAGAGAAGGTTAGTGATGTCGGATTTTTTATACCGCCTAAAGGTTTTTAGACCGCTTAACTGCCTTTGGGGCGTTTGGGGGAGACCTTTGCCCAGCTGTGGGACAATATAGGTTAAAGAAAAAAAATGCCTTTAAATGTTTTTTTATGGCAGTTATTCAATTTAAAAGGATATTAGTTAGAGTCTGTGCAAACGCTCACTCATATTTGTCTATGGTTGTGTTTGATGTATGTTTGTCTGATATGTCAATCATTATGTCAAGTCAGTCAACTTGTTTCGTGGTCTGTGGTCAGTCAATCTTCCATTTTGAAGTATCATTGTGTGAGATTGTGAGTTGTTGTCAAGTTAGATTATTAGTAAAAGTTTAATAATTTATAGTAAATAAAATGGGTTTAGCCACGGTAATTGAAAACGAAGCTCATTTTCAATCGGAAATGCTTAAAGCCGGTACCAAATTGGTCGTTGCAGACTTCACAGCAACGTGGTAAGTTTGATGCATATCAAAATTTCAAGTCATCGTGTTGAATACATGGCTTTGACTTAATATTTACCTGTGAATGTAATTGTTTTAGGTGCCCACCATGCCAGCGGATAGCTCCTTTCTTCGAGCAGTTACCAGCAAAGTATCCAAAAGCTGTATTCTTAAAAGTTGACGTGGATAGGTGTGGAGAAACTGCTAGTTCCCAAGGCGTTAGCGCTATGCCAACCTTTATATTCTACAGGAACCGGGTAAGTACTCTATGACATATAACAAATACAATTTATTAACTTAGCCTTATTGTTATAGTGTGATATTTTATTGTTTCGATCAGACTCGTGTGGATAGACTTCAAGGAGCTGACCCTGCTACTCTTGAGAGTAAAGTGAGGCAATACTATGGATCTGGTGATGCAGGTGATGAGGACACTTCTGTTGCCGGCCATGTAAGTGTATTTACATTGTACAAGAAACTGGCATTGATAAAAATAATCAATAGTGATTTTTGTTATTGGCTTCTGCTGACATTGTGTCATCATGTTGCCAGTGTCAGTGGTCAGTGTTTGTCACTACGAAAGGAACGAAACATTATTTAAAAAACCTAAAATGCAGTCCAATCAACCAGTAAGAAATTTTATTAAGAGTGTTGAGTTCTATGTGGCAAATATAATAATGAATAATTGTGTTACATTAGATGGATCTTGGCACATTCATCCTGAAGAATGAGTGTGAATGTCTGAATGAAGCTGATGATCACCCATTTGCCCACTGCCTGACCAGTGGAGGAGGCTACCTGGCCAGCGATTGTGATGAGCAGCTCATTATTAATATAACATTCAATCAGGTGAGTTTCATACAATTTCGTTTTTTCTACTTTATAACATCAACTAATTAACTGTATCTACCTATCCTATGACTATTTTGAATAGATTCTCAAGTTCTTATTATCTTGCTATATTTTTAGTTATCTCTGGGTAATGTTAGAATCTTATTTATTACAGATAGTGAAACTTCACTCAGTGAAGGTGATAGGGCCGGCTGACAAGGGTCCTAAGACAATCAAGCTGTTCATCAACCAACCAAGAACCTTAGACTTCGACCAAGCTGCTGGGAATGCAGAACTGCAAGAGATTGAGTAAGTTATACTTTTTATGTCTAATCTTCACTTCTTAGTTAATTTTAAATAACAATTGGTAATACATATCAGTTAACATGTTTAGTCATGTTTAGTTAGTTTAGTCCCTGCAGGGTTTGCTCTGCTGATGCTCACTGAAGATAGCATAACAATAAGGAGGCCTAATCTGTATTCAATAATGTTTTATATTACACTATTTACTTACTTAGCGGGAATGGGGGAGGCCTTTGCCCAGCAATGGGACAGTACGGGTTAACAGTAACAGTAACTGGTTATTATTATTATTCTTTCACAGGCTAACTCCAAATGATTTAGAGGGCAACCCAGTCCCACTGAAGTTTGTAAAATTCCAAAATGTGCAGAACATCCAGCTGTTCATAAAAGACAACCAGTCTGGTGGTGAGGTGACCCAGATTGACCATCTCGCATTCTACGGCTCGCCAATCTCCACCACTAACATGGGTGAATTCAAACGAGTGGCCGGAAAGAAGGGTGAAAGTCATTGAACCAGCCTTGTCATACACAATTCAGGGTACATAATAGTCCATTGACACAATGTAAATCAATTTTTTAGCAATTTTAACATGGACTTTGTCATTATACTGATTATTGGTGCAGTAACAATACCTTATATCACTGTATACAATATCTATACATTGTAGTGCTTATCTGTACTTTTGTAAACTTAGTGTGAGAGTAAATTGTAATAAATGGGTTTAGTGCATATGTAAAATGATGATGAGTTAGTATTTGTAGTGATATTGGTATTGTTTTACAGCAACTTCTAGAGTTGTATTATGATTCTGAGACATTGTATGTAATTATATTTAATAAGTATTGGTCAAGATACATCTAAGAGCAAATGGTAATTCCATGTGCCACTTGAGTTAAGAAATGGAATTTTTAATTATGTATTCAATAAATAAATATAGAATAATTGTTTTATTATTTATTAAATCAATCCTTATTTAATTCATATACTTGTATGTAAGCTTCAGTGAGGGTGATCATTTGAGGTAGTATGCTGGTTACGTGGAGGTCTTGCATTTCGTACCTGAAGCAGAAAAATTAAGGATTGAGCATCTGAAACTATGCTGAAATTATCTACTTATTTCTGAGATTTTCTGAGGTTTAACCCGCGAGGATTTCGGGATTAAATGTATCCCATGTGTTATTCTGATGTATAAACTATATTACTGTAAAGTTTCATAATTTTTTTTCGTGAAAGAGTAACTAACATACATAAACATCCTCATAAACTTTCGCATTTATAATATTAGTAGTAGTATTTAAGTTTCTCACCATTGCTGCGTCGGCTTGTGCAGTACATGCGCTCTGTAGGTACCTTTTTCAGGTGTGCCATCATGCACTATGTTCCCAACTAGCTCGTAAGTTGTTTTTCCGTTGTGTTTCGCCTTCACCTCGGGCGTAAGAATATCGCCAAAGTCGACATTTCTGCAAGTATATTTTGAATGTTAATATGCCTAGGTTAATATACCTAGCAATATAATAAAGCAGAAGAATTATTTTTCTTTTTGTTTGAACATGCTTATTTCAAAAAATACTAATCTGATTTCAATAATTATTTTTAAAATAGATAGCCACATTGGAAGGTTATGTTATGGGCTATTTTTCATCCTTAAATTCCCATGAGAATGGGTAGAATGTATTTACCTTAGAAAATTTACATATTTTACATAAACCTTTAGATATTCTAATTTATTTTATTTCTAAGCTTAGTTTTAAGGAAATAAATCATGATGTGATGGAAGCCACAAATTGGGATGTTTCGAAAGCCCAGCCATACAGTTTAATTTTAATACTTACTTCACAGGGAAATTAACTACAGTAGGATTCTTTTCCACAAAGAAAGTGTTCTTTGTAAATCTCTTGATGTAAAGTATCAAGTACGGCGGTAACTGCGTGATCTCGAAACGTTTCAAGAAGTTCTCCTTATATGTTTTGTATTCTTTGGATGTTTGCCCGTTAAACTTTGACAGGAGTTGGTACAAGTTAACCTGGAAATAATTGAATAGGTCAAGTTCAAGACTTCATAAAGCTTGAGATAATTTTTGCTTTTTTTGCCTTAACCTCTGGAAATACAACTTCTAGATTTACTTGTTATAATTGTATTTTTTTTATTCAGAGATGGCTTTGCGCTTTCGCTTTTGGAACGAAGTTCCTTATCGCGGGTTGCGAAAGGGGGCTAGACGGAAAATGGTAACGACATTTTTAGGCCAGAAAGGGACAGACAGAGCAACATGCGCGAGAGAGACAGACAGAGCAACATGCGCGAGAGAGACAGACAGAGAAACTTGCGCACGCTAGAAAGAGACAGACAGAGAAAATGCGCGAAAGAGTCCCACTCCCGGGCGAAGGTCTCTCTCAACATCTTTCAAGCACATTGTCATTGTTTCTGTTGTTTATAATATACCTGTGGTATGATATTTTCTCTGAACTCGTCCGTAAACAGCGGCGTCGGCGGAAGGTCACAGGTCAGATACAAGAAAGGCGACTCGGTAATCATTTCACTGTACTCCTCGCTGTTCAAATCCACTTTAGCGGCTTCGTCCGTATCTGGTGGGGGCAACTTCCTGTAAAAACAAACAGGATTTTAAGCTCCAAAACATAGTACATTTTTATAGGAAAACCCAACAAGTAGATAGGCAATGATAGTTATTGCATTAATATTTATACTAATACAATAAAATTATATTGATCAGTATATATTTGAATAGTGCTTTTTGTAATAAATAGCCACATTCATCGAGAAGGTTATAGGCCATTTTTATTTCCGAAACTACAGGGACGGCCACAACGCGGGGCGCTAAATTAAAAAAAAGTATTACATAAAAAAGGTTCCATTTTTATAATCAGATCCTACCATATAACAAAATTACCAGAAAAATAAGGTGTTTAGTTTCTTACCTGGTGTATATCCTCATATGTCCCAAAAACGATTTGTATATAATAGAGCTATTTGCTTTCTTTGTGCCATTTAACGCCATGTGTAAAGAGTTGAGGAACCAAGACATGAAGTCTATTGGGTCACCTGAAAACAACATATAAAATTATTTTTAAGACACAGCAAGCTTTCTATTTCCTGGCTATGTGTTAAATGTTAATTTAAACATTCTGTAATCCAATACTTATTAATAATTTAGAACTGATTTTGACACAATCTCTCAAAGATCTGAAAGACAGAAAGATTTGTATAACTCTGATACATGACTCGGGTTTGAGATCACCAACCAGCAGTAGGCTAGTGTGGTGATTACCCGTAACCCTCATCACTATAGTGATATCTTCTGAGAGGCCTTTACCCATTAGTGGAACATTACAGGCCAAAACTTTTCAGTTTTACTTTTGTTTAAAATAAAATTCGACATACTCTGTTTAATAAACTGGAACCTCTTTTTAGACCAGAGCACTACAGCTTGCAGCATCTCATGGGGTGAAACATGAGCTTTGAAAGCCCTAGGGTTCCATAGCTTCCGGAGTAGTTCTCCGAACCTCTGGACCAGCAAGAACGAGGAGTCTCCGGGCGGCCGCTTTACGTTGGCATAATTTTCCTCTCGGAGGAAGTAGTTACGAAGTGGTGTCACTTGGGATAAGCACTGGAATTAATAGATTATGGAAATTATGAAATAACTAATTAATGTGGATACATTATATGTATAAGAGAGACATAAGAAAGTATATGGAAGAAAGGTAGTAACTAATATCAGTTTTGAGACTGCTTAAAAGCCTAAACATTAATATTTAATATGCCAAATTGTTTCAGTGGCTGGTACAAACTGGATAGTCCCAACACAAAACCGACAGAGATGGAGAGATTTGAGACCCACACTAGATGTCTACAGGTAGAAGAATATACCAACTTGTAAAATAACATTGCAGTAGTCATTGGCCTTAATGTTGTTGAGCCCGACTATACCCGGCATGTACATAGTTCCGTCAATAGCTCTGGACATCTTTGTATGACAGTCCAGTTGCTTGATCTGTTCCGGAGTGAATATTGGATTCAAAACGTACTTGATATCATTGAGTGATGAATCTGTTACATAAGACAAATATGTACTTTAAAACTTACATAATATGTACATTTAAGTGAGAATATGTAATAGTACACTTATAAGAAAGGGTCACAAATGTTTTATTTATCTTCATTGCATGGATGGTCAACCTGACCAATCCTGGTGTCAGAGTTAAAAGGCCAAAGGCCTCTGACATGGCTCATGTAACAAGTACTAACCATAGAAAGTAACCGGGACCAACGGCTTAATGTGCCCTCCGAAGCAAGGAATCATCTTACTTTTTGGGCAATTAGGTGATTCATTGTGCAATGCCCTAACCAAACTGAGGGCAGTCTCACAAAGAGATTTTTGTGATCGTCCCCACTGATAATCGAACCCGGAACCTCCTGATCGTGAGCCGAGCGCACAAACCACAAGACCATGGAGGCTGTTGTTTTATTTATTTATTTATAAAACATAGGTAGTAGGTACTATACTATATAATAAGCACCAGGGAACCAACAAAGGGAACCAGACTGTAAAGGCGTTAATTTAAACTACACTAATTAATCTAAAAATGTTTAGAAAACTATTTGGCACTCACCAATAACTTCATAGTTATCGGGCAAACAATAAAACTTCAGGGTATGCAGGTTCAAGAACACATGGTGTCCTTCAGCTACTGAGTGAGTGTATGCATGAGTGTTAGTACCTCTTCCCTGAAAAATGTGCAATTATATTAATTATTCGTAATTTACAAAACATTGGTTGCTTAAGATATGAATCTTATTGTATTATCTGTGATAGTAATTTACTAAATAAGTCATCGTAACGTTAATGGGATGCATTATATCATAATATAATAATATACCGAACAAATGCAGAAATTCAAATTAATTCATGATAACAATGCATAAGCTTTAACTATAGAAAAGGCAAAGAAACCAGAAGGACTAACCTGAAAGTATTTACCGCAAACCAAACAAGCGTAAACATTGATTCTTGTCAAGGAAACAGAACACAACTTTTCAAAATCAAAATCCAGGACGTGCCTGTTAATTGTATCCAAGTAAGGACATTGAATGTGCAGCGTTTTAGGCGCAGGCTCTGAAAAAAGATACACCCGGTTACAGTCATTGCGATAAAAAGTACTAAAGTTGGAACTCATTGGGTAAAAAAATTAGTTGAGTTCGACCTGAATAATATGCAAACATTATACATTACCATCGTAACCGTTGTCTTCAGATAACTTGCGTTTCTTTACTATCTCTTCAGACATTGTAACTTTTTAATTAACAACTATTTAAATTATTATAACTATGAATTAAGAATATGAATTAAATATGATAACAAGCGAAAGAAGACATACGAACGAAACGAAAGGTAAGGACAGACAAGACCGACAAAGCAAGCAAAGCAACAAGCAAAGCAAGCAAACAATTACACATCACAGACTAATGCGCCTTTTACACCACACAATATTTAGTCTGTCTTACTAAGATTCAGCGCGGTGAGTTAGCCCGATACACACACAGTCTAATTAGTCTGTTCGGACGTCAGACGGGGCTCGGCCGCCCACCGCGCTATCTGTCTTAGTCTTACCGACTGAATAACCGTTCAGTGAGCCCACCACCCACAGCCCACGGCAGCCGCTGAATACAGTCGCATAGTGTGTCATCCTTAGCATAATAACTAGACAAAATTATTTATTGTTTTTTTTGTGTTATACGACTTTCATGTGATGTTTTATTGCGTAATTCATGCCAAACAAACAAATAAAATGTGATAGGTATTACCTACCTAGGGTGTAGGATGAAGATTTTTATGAAAACAATTTATACCAGTCCTATGTTGTGTTTAAAATTAAGGCAAGTAAAGAGAAATACATTAGGGTAAAATAACATAATAATGCATTGGTTTATTTTATTTCGGGTGCTTACCCATCATTGTTATGCTTTTCCATTGTGACGAGCGTCCGCCACTACGTTCACCGTGCGAATTACGTGTGGTATTCAGTGCGGTGTAATAGCAAGCTAGTCTAATCAAGACTAAATATTGTGTAGTCTAATGGGGCTTTTATCTTTATATGGATGGCAAGACTAGGGAAGCAAGCAAGCAAGGACAACATTGCCTTATCTGACATTGACTGGAATCTGGATATTCATTTGTGTTACATCAAAGTCAAAGTTATTCAAAGTTCAAACTGTCTCATTCAAACAAAACAAAATTCCAAAATCATTTCATTTTCTGATTTCTCTCAGAAAACCGAAAATGGCTGCTTCAGGAGGAACTATAGAATGGTCTAACACAGTTAAACCAATATTAACAGCACTTTACGGCCCGTTTTTCGATAAAAACGACGCTGTAGAAATCATACAAGCTGTTCTCAAGAGGTGCGTAACTTTTTAACAATATGTATTGTGATTATTCAAAGAAATATACAATGGAACTCTCTCGTTGCTTCTACCTACAGCTGACTAATATTTTTATAAATTGGTTGAACAAACTGTTGTATTGTTACAAACAACTAAATTATCTCCAAGTAACACTAACTTTTTCATATGATAAGATGATGAATAATAAGTTGTTGTTATTGAGCTCAAGTTCAAGTATTTTATTCCTCTATAGCTATAACTATTTAGCGCACGCAAATAGAATCATGAAAGATTTCGTTGTATTTAAAATAATAAAACGTATTTGTAATGATCGATGAAGGTACATTTCATGTAGAAATGTATGCAAAGATAAAATAATTAAGAATCAGTTTGAATTGAACTTACTTGACCTAGATTTTCTGTTATTTACTGCTGTCCTAAAGATCTAAAATTAAAATCATGTTTGTATGACTCAGGGGAATAATCTATTTCTTAAGCATTATTTATTATTATGTTAGAATATGCATTACTGCCTACCAATTCAATGTTATTGATGATATTGTAGTAGCAGATTATTCAATGATTCATTGTCTAAAAAAACAACAATCTTATTTGATTATAAGTCCATTCTAACTAGATAAATATTTTTCTTACAGTGAAACCGAATTCCAGAATCATGATGACATCTATGATCTGTTCTACACATGTTTTGGGTGTCTCTCCGCCCATTTCATCAGTGTACATGCTAACAGTTGTAAGTAAATCCTGTAGAGTTAGTTCAATATTGTTAATAGATGGATTTTAGTAACAATTATTATGGTTGTGTATTAGGTAATATAAGAGTATAGGTAAAAGCATTTTTTTTTCATATTAGATTGTAATATCACCATTTCTATATATTTATTAGGTAATAAAGCATGGGACATTTAAAATAAAAATATATAATACCTACCTTCATAGTACATTTTAAGTACTATAACAGCCTCCGTGGTCTAGTGGTTTGAGCGCTCGGCTCACGATCCGGAGGTTCCGGGTTCGATTCCCGGTGGGGATATCTCACAAAAATCACTTTGTGAGACTGACCTCAGTTTGGTTAGGGCATTGCAGGCTGAATCACCTGATTGCCCGAAAAGTAAGATGATTCCGTGCTTCGGAGGGCACATTAAGCCGTTCGGTCCCGGTTACTTTCTACGGATAGTAGTCGTTACATGAGCCATGTCAGAGGCCTTTGGCGGCTCAATAACTCTGACACCAGGATTGGTCAGATTGACCATCCACTCGATAAGAAGAAGAAGTACTATATGTAAGTAATAATAAGTTTTTGGTGTTTATCACATTTTATGGGGTTGTCTAGCTTGTTATGTCGTAGTGAGTAATGCCATAACAAATCCAGCCAATTTTACTTCATCCTTAAACAAATGTCTTATCTTATTTCATTCTGTTGTTCAGTATCCAATGACCAGCTGGGTCCGGTGCGAGATGCCTTCAGGGTAATTCTTAAACAAATTCTGAAGAAGCTCTCGGAGGCAGGACTTAGTTGCGATGACACTTCCACCACTGCTGCTCCTAATGTGTCAGTTAAACAGGTAGGAACTTTAAAACTTGTTTCTAGGTAAATATTAAGGTCCGACCGAAACTGGTTTTCCAGCCGAAACAGAAACCGAAACCGAATGTTCGGCCGTGGCTTCAGTTTCGGCCGAAACCGAAACCGAAACCGAAACTCACGTGGTCAAGTATAAAATTCCGTAAAATACTGAAATTTTGTGAATTTTACCCATTATTCTGCATTAATTAGGACATTAAATAGAAACACAGTTCCGTAGTCTAATGGCAAAAACGGAGCCCTTTTCATTGTATCATAGGTACCTACCTGTCTGTACGTAACTATGTCACAGACCTTTTTTATGTAGAGTAGGTTACCTAGTGCTTACCTAGAATGCAAGTATCAAAATAGTAGGATAATTGAAAAAAGGCCTTTATTTGCCTGTCTTATCTGTATATAATCTTATTTTATAATTCTCTGACATCTCAAGATATTTAACAAGTTTAGGAAAATAAATTCACTGAGCACTGTTTTACACATTTACTACCACTATCCAAATAAAACATAACCTCTAAAGAATGTTTGCGTCGGGCGATAACGCACTGACTAAGAGCGTTTTCACATTATCCGATCCGATATCGGTGTCGGACGACGATAGCCGACATCCGATAGCCGATAGACACCATGTGCTATTTTCACATATTTCCGACAAAATCGTTCCGATACGGCCATTTGCTCGATAGCTTAGTGCGTGCAGGTCATCATGGCAGACTATATTAGAAAACTTTATTTGCTGTATCTATTATATTTGAGACGCAAAAAAAGATCTGTCCACAGACAGTATTGGATACATCCCATTGTGGAAGCTAGATATTCAGAGGGAGCATTTTATACTATTTTTAGCAAGCTACAAAACGCACCTAGAAAGTTTTTTAATTACTTTCGTATGAGTGAATCCACATTCAATTATTTGCTAATTCATCTCACAAACAGTATCAAGAAAAAAGACACACATTTTCGAATGGCTGTGGGGCACACAGAGACAATTTAGATACACGTATAGCACACATACAAACATTATCGTCCGACGGCTCACGGGCGTCCGATGGTGCCGCCAGCATATCGGTGTCGGCTCCGATATCCGATATCGGGCCGGACAATATGAAAGACAGGTAGGTACATATTTCATACATTTTACTTACCCCGATATCGGATCGGCGTCCGACACCGATATCGGATCGGATAATGTGAAAACGCTCTAAGTTGTGTTGCTACAGAGCTATCCGAACGGCGCACGACAATTCCCGAACAGGGCCGCCAGCGCCCGCCAGTGTGTTGCCGCGAGAAACGAAATTAGGCGAGCGTGCACGACAACTACCGAAATCAGTTTCGGTTTCGGCAAAAGTTTCGGCCAATTTTGGGCCGAAACCGAAACTGCCGCCGAAACTTGATTTTTGGCCGAAACTCGGCCGAAACCGAAACCGAAACCGAACTTTCGGTCGGACACTAGTAAATATATATATACCCGGACTTGTGTACAGTAGACTACACCATTCCTGGGAAATGGTCTGTTTCAAAAATCCCTATATTTCAGATCTTTTGTTGATCTATAGTTATAGTAAATATGACGATGTTTCAGTGGCTTGTGTACTCGCCTGCTAATACTGAGATTTTGGGTTCAAATCCCCAGTTGGGTAAAAATGTCTCCTTCAAACATGGTCGGGTTTGAGATCACCAACCCCCATTAGGCAAGCATGGTAATGGCACCTAGTCCTCATTTTCCTGATATCTTCATGTGACATGAGAGCTCTTTAGCAAGCAGTGGGGTATTGCAGTACAGCTAATATTTTTAAAATTCTATTCATGTCTTCTTTCTTATAGCTACTTCTCCCAATTGTGGGACTATGTGGGATTGAAGGAGGTGGTTACCCACAGTCCGACTTGGTCATACTGACATCTTTGCTGAAGAATGCTAAGCTACCGGCCCATGTTGCTGTTCAAGGTATGTCTATGAATAATTTTATAAAGAGATAAAAGAAAATGTAATTTAAGGTAGGTATCATAAGCACATCATTCATTCATAGCAAATTCCATAGCAAAACTGACAATGTTTTAATTTTAAAATTTTTGTTTCAAATTTTATTTTACATATTTTATTTCTGCATGTCCTAATAAACATCAGAAACAGAATTTATTTAAATTATTTATGAAATTGTCCTATAGAAACACAAACGACAAAATCATCTGTAATACCAAGCCCGATCACATCTTTAGCTTCTCAAACTACCGCCTCTGAGAAGCAAGGTCCGTCGAGTGCTCAGCGACGCTCCGATGCACTTTTGGAACAACTGACTACTCCGTTGAGGAACCCAGTGTCTTCAATGACGTCACAGGCACAGGCAGTTACCTTGGTGACCTCGCCGGGAAGTAAGGATAGCTTGGATAGCTCCAAAGATGCTAATGCTTCACAACAGACCACTGTGGATATGAAGGTAAGTTGGTTAATGGTGTTGTGCATAATACTTTAAGTTGAATAAAGCTTAATTTATTTTGTTGATGGCTACTGACCATGGTTGAATGCTGCAGTTGCCATTGTGAATGTCAATGTGTTGTAAATGTAAAATAAATAAATAGAAAATAATCAAGAGAAACTTACAGTGCTCAAGTCCGAGCATGTTAAGCGCTTTTTAAAATTCATACTAAGCTGTTGAAACCATTTACTAATGGTAAGTATAGTAGTTTTATCTCACGAGCGCCCCTGAGTCATCCTTGTAGGTAATTGCACATGCACATTGTCTTAGTGTGCATCAAGATTCGCGTCAAAATCCTATCAAAAATTGTCTCTGAAGTAGCGATAGCAAATCCTCCATATATGAGTTAACGGAGAAAAATATCGGTTTATCGGAGTATGTCTTATCGAGGTATGTAAAATGAATATAACAACCTACCTCTCGTTTCGGGCGGATACCATTCGTAGTCACAGCAAGTCTAATCAATACTTTGTCCCACAGAAATGGGTGTCATCAACCTGTTCGTCGCTGCTGATGGAGCTGCGCGCCGGGTCGGTGGTGCTGAAGGTGTGCTCGTCGCTGCCGTGCCTGCAGCGCTACCTGAGCCGCTGGGAGACGGCCAAGGAGACCGCGGTTGCGCCACACTTCAACTCGGACGCTTCTCTGTGAGTGACAACGCGTTATGTTAATTAATATGATACTTAAGTTTTAGTATAGGTGGCGTAATAAAACCCTCAATCGCTCCTTATATGGGTAAACATTACGTACATGTAAAGTAATGGTTATATTATGTTAACGGAAATTGTAAAGGTTGATAATCCAAATAGTAAGATTATTAGCTGTGAATGTGCAAACAGATTGTGAACCGTGCAAACAATTCGCAAATCCACTGTAAAATTGTGAACTCTCATCAATGAATAGGTCTAATCTCGCACATTTATTTTTACGCTCTGTCTATTTAGCCTTAATTTAAACGAGTTTCCGCGCTTTTGTATCATTTGGATGGTATAACGTGGTCTTCTTTGCCTCTAAAACTGACTTATAAATGTTTTCCAGACTCCATTTCTTAGTGAACGAAGTGCACGTATGCCGTTTGGCGCTGTCGCTGCCGTGCTTGGAACCCTTCACGCCGGAGCGTATACTGACCCTCAGCGACGTCAGCACTGCCGCGCTACTCTGCGCTACAGCTCAGGTAAATAACAACCGACACGAATATTAATGTGAAAATGAAAACCAACTACAATGTTTAGTGAAATAGCAAATAGTTAAACACATCACTTTTGGAAGATTTTTACTCATCGTTATGTATAACATGTTAATTTTGTTTCCAGGCTTCCCTGCACCCGAAAGATGAGGAGTATGAGCAACAAACAGCCACGCTGGTCGAGAGCGCTCTCTCACTGTACAGCACCGTAGGAGAGACCTTCAAGCAGTCCACGCGCGCTGGCGGTTACGTAAGTGTTGTATTTGCGTTTTTCTTTCATTTTGAAGGTTTAAATTGTGATAGTTTTTTACAAATATAATTATATAAGTATGTAAATGAAATAGGTACCTATTTGAAATAAAAAAAAAATGAAATAACCTGTTAGTGTTAGTGTTAAAAATTCCAAACATACAATCTAGACTCTGTAATTAAAATGGTTTTAATTTTTCACCATTATTATTATTATATATACTCACTGTTTATACACTTTTTTGGAAATTCTTTGAGTCATGTGTTTGGTATAGCCTCATGTTGATCCCATATAATGACCATGTTGATCATTCAATTCGGTTGATGTTTTTTGTTTTTGTTTTTTTTTGTTGAGGTGTGTATGTATGTGGTTGTGACAGGTGTACCAGAACCACCTGATGATCGGCGGCTGGGTGCTGCTGTGCGGGCTGCACCACGCGCTGGCGGGCGCGCCGCCCGCGCCGCCGCCCGGCAAGAGCCCCGCCAAGGGGCCCGCGCGCCCCTACAACCTCACCAAGATGTACGGACGTTCCATACTCATCACTCCTCATACATAGCGAAAACGGGAGATGTTAATACAGTGTTTGTGTGCAGGCAGCAGGGCCTGGGCGCCGTGTGGGTGGCGCTGGGCGGGCGCGCGCTCAGCTGGACGGGCGCGCTGCTCGGCGACGCGCGCCTCGAGGCGCTCAGCTGCGGGCCCGCGCCGCCCGCGCCGCCCGCGCCGCTCGCCGTGCGCCACCACCACTCCGCGCACCAGCGCGAGCAGCGCCTGCTGGCCGCCGCGCCGCTGCACCAGGTACACACTGACACACACACACACTGCGGGCCCGCGCCGCCCGCGCCGCCCGCGCCGCTCGCCGTGCGCCACCACCACTCCGCGCACCAGCGCGAGCAGCGCCTGCTGGCCGCCGCGCCGCTGCACCAGGTACACACTGACACACACACACACTGCGGGCCCGCGCCGCCCGCGCCGCCCGCGCCGCTCGCCGTGCGCCACCACCACTCCGCGCACCAGCGCGAGCAGCGCCTGCTGGCCGCCGCGCCGCTGCACCAGGTACACACTGACACACACACACACTGCGGGCCCGCGCCGCCCGCGCCGCCCGCGCCGCTCGCCGTGCGCCACCACCACTCCGCGCACCAGCGCGAGCAGCGCCTGCTGGCCGCCGCGCCGCTGCACCAGGTACACACTGACACACACACACACACACACACACACACACATACAAACAATACTTTAATTGACATTCGATTCAATTTTTTTTTTCCATATACATATTACACCGTAGTGAATGAGTGCCCTACTTAAACAACCCATTCCTCCGCAGTTGCTGGTAGCGCTGGGCGTGGTCTGCTACCGCAAGGCCACCAACCTGAAGCGCGCGCAGAAGAACGACACCGAACACGACCGCTCCGACTCCACCGTCTACTTCCAGGACATGATCCTCTGCTCCGAGGACTCGGAGACGGATGACGGTATGTACTTTACGAAGTACTTACGCTAACTTGACTGTCATTACATTACTTCATTGGGTATTTGGTTGGAAATTAAGGGGTTGGAAAGTCTTTTCCTGTTCTGTCATAAGACGTATCACTTCAATAGGTATTTGGGTTTTATGGGATTTGTAAACTACTTTAAAACTTTACTATTATTTAATTGGTTCATAATGACGATATTCAATGATAGATACACATCTAGGTCATACTATAGTAAGCTGGCTTCGATATATCTATCTTTCTGTACTTTCTGAGCTAGTAAAGAAGAACACTGAAAAATACTGATATTTATTAAGTAATATTAAAATTACGTGATAAGTATTGACGCTTTGTATAAACCTAACTATATTATTACCTTTGTCTGACTAATAAATAACAGACTGATCATTGCACACTACTAATACCATGCCTTAGTCTCATTTCAGATCATATAACATCGCCTTGTGTATTCCGATTCACATCAAGTATGCACTAACAACCATTTGAATGCACTAACTTTCACTAACATATAGAGTTAATTTAACACAATACTATGTTAGCAGATAGCGAGCCCCTACTCGGACATTGGTTCGAGTCGACGCTAGTCGCGCCCGACTCCGCAGACAACGGGCTGCTGATGCGCGCCGCCACTTCGGATGCGACGGACAACAGCGAGGCGTCGGCGAGACCGCAACACGCCATCGTGCCGGACAAGTCTGAACCTTATTCTGTAAGTGTTGATGTTGATTTTTGAGTTGATCATTCTATGATCATTGGTGAAAGATCCTGAATTTAAATAATCACCAAAAAAACACACAATATTCATTATTTCATGTCTTGTCGCTTTCTGTCACGTTCGTGGGGCTGTAATACTGTAGTGCACTGTCACACTTCAACATTTCTCAATAGAAACATGAGCGAGCGTAATGTAAATATAGTCTAAATATAAAATCGTACTGAAGCAGCATTCTAATGTTGCATTATCTTTCCAGTACATAGCCCTGGCTACCGAAGTATTCACGCTGCTGACCAACGAAGTGATCAGCGAAGGTTCGGGTCGTCTCGGAGCGAACGCGTTACAGTTACACGACGCTCAACACGCGCTGCTCGCGGCACTGGCAAGAGATCTAGACAGGGAAACAGCGAGAACCGACGTGGGATGTATCGCGCCTTGCTTCGGGCCGCGGTTGGGCTCGCTGTACGCTGCTTTCAGTGCAGCGCTAGTGAGATACTTGCATAACTTGAGCGGCGCGCCGGCGTTTGCGGCGCTGCAGCCGGCCTTACACCATCATTTGACTACTCCAGCTGCGGAGAGGAATAACATGACGCCGCTACAGGTATATGAAAGATTCATTTGTTAAGTTATTGTCTTAATTATCATTCAAACTTCTCACTTTTCCTTACATTGGAACAGTGGTAGTTTTAATTGGAATTTAACTGTTAACATATGATTTTTGAACATCATTTGGGATGTTCTTTCTTAAAAGAACACTGTCCAATTTCTGTTCCTTAGAGAGAAATCATCTCATATATTTCTACTGATATTTAACTTTTTTATCATGAAGGTGGGACCCCGTGTAGTGAAGTTGATCGGCGGCATGGTGCTGAGCAAGTCCGCCGCCGATAGAGAGAACAGCATCCTCGCGATGTGGCTGAAGATAGTCAACACGCTGCAGGAGTGCGCACTGCAGTCGCAGCCGTCACAGGACCATGATTATGAGGGTATGTGTATTGTATACTTTAATTGTGTATGTATATGTAATAGTATTAGTGAGTTTGATTCCATAATACAAACTTAGAGCATTACTTCGGGTCTAATCCGGGTATATCCTACTAAAATTATAAATGACAAATGTTGTGTGTGGATGTATGTTTGTTACTCTTTCACGCAAAAACTACTGGACGGTTTTGGATGAAACTTTCAGTAATACAGGTTATTCATCAGAATAACATATGGGATAAATTTTATCCCGAAATTCCCGCGGGAACGGGTGCAACGCGGGTAACACCGTGGGACACGGCTGGTTATATTGTGTGTTCTAGTTTGATCCAATCTATATTAATTCCTTACTTAAAGTTAACCGCAAAAAAATAGGTATACCATTTTGCGCATGCGTAAATAAAAAACAAATGGCGGATTCGTTAAACATTTATGGATAGAATGTCGAATTGAGTACAACTTATATCTGAGATAATTTTTAACACAAAGGCTTATTTTTTTAAATTTAATCTTAGGGTTCGAAACGTCAGATAGAAGTGTAAAATAAAAGCGAAGTGTATACGTAAACGTAGCTTCAATTGAAAATGACTAGTGTTTGCTTAAACGTAAGAAACTAGTGCCTAGGCTTAGTTCATCAAAAGAACTCCATTTTACTATGTGACGTGGTATCAGTGTTTAGTTAATTACTATAGTGTTTTGTTTTCAGACTTGAATGTGGAACATGCCCAGCTGCTTGTGTACCTGTTCCATTCATTGACATTGATGCAGAAGAAATCTGTACTGCTTATGACATCTAACGCTATCATCAAGGTAATTTGAATTGTTTTACTTCGAGAATAGTGACGAAATAGACTACTTACTTACTGTTACATACATGTATAAATATTTGCAAAGATTTAAGGGGAAGATTTACTTTCAAATCCTTAACAACAGGCAAAATCAATTTATAAGTGATTTTTTTTACTTTACCATAGCTAACCCCCTCCTCTCTATGTCTTTGTCGTATTTCCTCTAACATCCTTGACTTTAAATATTCTTTTTATGCTCAATGTTTTCATATACTCTTTGTCTTCGTAATAACCATAATATCTTCGTTATAAGTATTTTGACAAGCCCGATGGCACAGTGGCAGTTAGTGCGCTTACCATGTCGGGGGTTGCGGGTCGATTTTCGCCCGGAGTCAACAATATGTGAAGACATTAACCGTATGAATTTGTCCGGGTATAATATATATAATATAATTCATATAACAACAGGTGGTAGAGACCCTGGCCATAAACGACCGCAAGCGCGCCATGAACCTCGCGCCTCATCAGCTGATGCTGTCCACTAGACTGATGCTGTTGCTCGAGTATTTGATGAGGCATCTCTACGACGCGCCGCAGAGCTTGCTGCAGCAGGTATGTTTATGACAAATGCAACTATGTGGAGTTTGGTTATTATTCATTACTTTGTGTTGGGAGTGTGAGTGAGGGAGAGGATTTACCCGTAGTTTTATAGCTTATCATAGTTTTATAAGCTTACTCGTCCACACTTACTATTAACATTTTTCGTGACGTTAAAAAAGTACTTTCAATTACTAACACAAATCCATTATTTTCATTAAATGACAGTAATATCTGAGTACGACCGCAATTAGGTTTTCCGTCTGTTGAACCCGGTCGTTTTAATCAGAGTGGCGAACTTTATCGAAATGCATTCATATTATTTTTTATTACATAATTCCTGTCACTCCCACAGATCAAATGGCACCCACATATTAAGTTCCTTGCAGAAAACACAGATACTAAAACAAGTAATTCCAACACTTACCTATTTCAGATTGAGTGGAACCTAGTGGTGTCCCCCGGGCTCGCGCAGCCCCCGCCCGACGTCAACGAGAACGGCAACAAGCCGCCGTCCCCCAGCCAGCTCAAGACACGCATCTACTGCGAAGTACCCAACGTCGAACAAGTCTACAGGCAGCTCTCGCACGACGAAACGTCTATGAGACCCAAGTTCTACGCGCTTACTAGCCCGGATATTAATAATCAGGTAAGTTGTAGTAAGTAAGTTCGAATAGGTCAGTGGCCAACCCTGTTGTAGGCGTTTTTAGACCGCCTAAAGGCCTCCGACATGGTCTGATGATTGATGAAAATGGGACCGGCAATAGAAGTAGTAGGGGAAGATGCAAATTGGCGGGGTAAATGGAGGTATGTGGGAAAGTTGTCTGATTGAAGATGAAGTTAAGTATCATCTTGTGATAACACACTTCAAGGTTAAAATACTTAGACACAGGCGTTTATTTTAACGAATCAACGACTTCTTACATACTAGTGGAAGTGTCAGAAAGGGAATAGACGCGTAGATAATTACGTTGACAATCTATGATGTTTTTATTGGTTTACGCGACGAAATCTTAGTAACAGAGGAAATAGGCCCATAATCAATTCAAAAGCAATTAAATATACCGACAACACTAGCCTTGTATTAGCATAAAGCACTTAAAAACTAACTATAACCATACCTTTTTGTTATCACAGGAGAACCCGAAATTCGACGGCCTCGCGTGCAACTTCGTGCTGGGCACGCCGCACAAGCTGAAGTACCCGTTGCTTCTCGACGCGTTGCTCGCGCTGCTCAACTCGGCGAGTGTGTGCGATAACTCGCAGTGTCACGCGAGTCTGTCTGCGTTGGCGGCCGCGCATTACTGCTTCCAGACTGCTTGGAGGTATGGAATATTAAGAGACTTTATTTTAAGTTTTTTGACGCGCCAATTTCTGAATATAGAACTTATTTTTTGTATAGTCGCGATTGATTGATCCTGATGGGATCGAGTATAACGTTTGTTTGCCACACCCATGAACTCGTGTAGCTGTTTGTAGTTGTGTCGATATTAATATTTCGATAGGGTTAAAGCAGAAACCTGATATCCTTGTATGTCCTAGATATCTCTTTCTTCTTCTTTTCTTCGATCTTTGAGTATATCGAGTAACGTACTATCGCTTAGATCGCACTAACTGTGTCTACATCTACTTTTATGAGTTTAATTATGCCTTAGAAGATATCTCTTGCCGTGCAAGATCGTACTATGAGAAATATACCAATGTGGACGCTATCCGTTCGATCCGATCGTTATGTGTGGATTTGACATGTTGTATGAATCCCTCAGGCTAGTGATCAGCATGCCGCCCGCCACGCCGCACATGGACAAGCTGGCGGCGGGCACGAGCGCGTCGCTGCCGTCGCCGCTGCCGCTGCACGCCGTCGTGTGGGCGCCGCGCGCCGACAACAAGAAGGTTTTCAACCCCTGGCTTAAAGACGCGCTGGTCAAGCAAGGGATGTATACGCAGGTGTGTAACTATTACTAGAATGGTTAGTGTTTAATGGGGAATTTATTAACATTTAATAGAAATATGTTTATTCATTTATTTATGATCTTGATGTTAATAACCGGTTCGAAAAGTACACAGAACCTGTACATTTGTGTCAAAATTGCGACGAGTTGGTTCAATTGAAGTAAAATTGTGAAGTGCTTCTACCTCTACCAACACTTGTGTATATAAATTACTTATTTTACTATTACTATTAAATTACAGTACGCAGAAAATCTACTGGCCGGCGTCAGTACGTCGTGCGACAACATCAAATACACCGCGTGGCTTGCCTCCGAGACTATCAAGCATTTGAAACAGAACATTGGCTGTGAGTATTAACTTGTCGGGTCGTTGTTATATATACACTATTTAGTTCAATGTAACTCGCCTTACATTGATTAACGATAATAATTTACTATGTATCATCATTGTATTCTATTCTCGCTAACAGTTGATGTCTGTTAATTCCCAGCCAACTCCCTGCCAGCTCTCTTGGATGTGATATCTTGCGACTGCGCGTTAGTCCGACTGCGTGTATGTCTCGCGGACAGCGCCTCGCCCACTGACGCGCAGCAGTTCATGCCGGATTTGTTGGATTTGATGGAAACCATACTGGATTGTTGTCGGTAAGTTATTGGGCATTTAAGTTTTATGTAGCTTTATGAACTAAGAGAAGGCCATTACAATACATTACTTGTTTTTTTCTTTCATTCAATCAAAGAGCTTCCGGGTGCTTATACTCTATCCCGTATTGTATAAATGGATCTTGTGTGAACTGCGCTTAGCCAGACAGTAGAGTAAATATTATTAGAGTGCTACCAACGAGCTAAGGTAAGATAGCATATTAAAAGAGTAGTTATTTGTTATACAGCGTGTGCGCCACCAATGAGCTGGAGGCCCTAGTAGAAGGCGGCGCGGGCGGGTCGGGGAGTGCTGGGCAAGCGGTGTGGGGCGCGCGGCTGGCCGTGTGCTCGGGCGCCGGCGCGGGCGCGGGCGGCCCGCCGCTGGGCGCGTGGCTGCGCGACCACCTCGCGCCGCCGGTGCAGGCCAAGCTAGACTCGCTTGCTACACCGCCGCCCCTGGCTTGCTTCAATCTGGTATGCTATACACATCTTATTACCTATCTTTTGGTCCCAAGTTAAGTTTTGGCCTCAAAGGTGATCGATCCCGTGAGAAATGTTTTCGGAGATTAGTAAAGTTAAATCTGTTATGTGAACCTCATTAAATTTAGAAACTAACTTTAAACTTCCTTACAAATTAAATCTCTTCTTAGTATGAGCAATACCATACAATAATCTTCCCTCTTTACCAATAAGTCAACTAAGTACGATTATATTTCGACACGTCTTCTCCAGGCAAACTACTCAAACCACATTATACCATCCGAGAGCCTCGTCCTGAACCTGGTGTCGTCCCACTGCGAGCTGATCACGGCCAGTCCGAAGTACTCCATCGGGAAGTCGCTCATGATGCTCGCATACTCCGCCGCTAAGCTGCTGGAGATCGGCGCCACTAGACTGGTGGACAACACTCAGCTCATGAGGAAGACTATCGACTTGGTCGTGCCGGCTTTGGTAAGTTCACATTTCACTATATATTTGAACCTTAAATTAAATAATTGAAAGGGGTAGAATCTGAAAGGAATAGGAGTAAGCTAGCTGGCATAAGCTATTTAATAACAGCATTGATATCCTGTGACTACGTGCAGTGTAATAGCTCTAGTAGTTCGCAGTCAATTTGCAAACTTGCCCGTTTCACATGCTTTACGGACATGCATTGGACAGTCAGCTCGTTGCTACTGAACTCTAGATGTAATGGATAATATTCCACAAATTCTCTCTACCTTCATGTCACTAAAACTTACACTATCAAAGTTTTTACATATCTACAAAAGCATAAAATTAACCATACAATTTCCCCCAGACGGACGGTCGGCTCGAGTTCATAGCCGAGCCACTCGGCGGCACGCTGAACGTGCTCGTGCCGCAAGCGAACCGCGCCGAGCAGCTCGTGCACGAGCACATCATCCGCACCACGTACCCCGTGCTCGTCGACCACTTGCAGCCCAGCACGGAGAAGACGCTCAAGCATATGGTAAGGGTGACACTATGGAAATAGTTTGATGAACATTTTCTTACGCCTTGCGTCACAGTTTTGTGTATTACTACGGCTCGATAAAATTTTCTCCTAGACATCAGAGATATCTTTCTGATTTTTAGATGTGTATGTATTTTCCGTAACGAACCGAGTCGTCAAAGTGCTGTTACCATAAAGTGACCACCATAAATAAAAACTATTTATAATTATTTTCCGTTCTAACTAGGTTAAATACTGGGAGAAGATTCTGGAGCGTCCCGCCGGGCGCATGGCGTACGAGAGCGTCTTCACTGACAACTCGGAGTACGCGCTCGGCAAGATACTGCTCTCCGCGCCCAACGCACGCCCGGGGTATGCGGAGAAGGTTATCAAGTGAGTTTCAAGTTGTTCGGAAGGGTTGAACTAGGTTTTTGAACGTAAATTATAGTCAATGGCTTGTCTTATCAAGCTGATTTCAGCTAACGCAAGTTAGTTGAATTTATCGCTACTAAAAGACTAAGGACTCAGATATAAAAATCTTTTTAGATTACACCTATCACTCCCATAAATCTGCACGACATGACTAAAACTTGACAATGGAAGTATATAATATGTACTCTTTTAAAGCTATTTTAGGAAACAATATTTAAAAGATATCCGTACGCTAATTATAATTTATCTTTATAGATTGTTCGTGAAAATATTCAACGCGTGCGAGTCCGCGGACCACTTGAATAGCGCCTTGTGCATTTCTATATGTAAATTCATCGGCGTCGCTGACCAACAGAAACTTGCCAGTCTCATGAACCAAGTTTGCTTTGGACCTCCAGGTAAAATATTATATCTTTTGATATATTAATTTTCCTTTAGTTTTATAAGTTGAATTTACCAAGTTTATGAGTAGTAACTTCGCAGATGTTGATACAGATACATCTGTATGTTGCGTTTATAGTTAGAGCGATATTTATGTATCATGAAAGTGAAGAAACATTTTGGTCGGAAAATTAATGATCGCTTCTGATGGGACTAGAAGATAATATGAATCCTACTCACTAAGTTAGCTACCTCGCTGATAAAATGAATACGGCATAACATCGTATCCAATACTCTGACACCCTTACTAACTTAACACTTCGTTATTACCTTACACAATGAATAATAATATGAATTCTTCTTCATCGAGTGGATGGTCAAACTGACCAATCCTGATGTCAGAGTTATTGAGCCGCCAAAGGCCTCTGACATGGCTCAATAAGAAAGCGACATAATATGAATGAGATACGTGATCTGTCCCAGCCCTGAGCTCGACGTCGAACGGCTCGCCGGCGGAGACGGAGCTGCCGACGCCGACGTCGTCGGCGCCCGAGTCGGCGGCGGGCGGGTCGGTGGCGCTGCGCAACGCCATCCGCACCGTGTTCCGCTCCGACGCCGAGCGCCAGGCCGACGCCGCGCACCGGAACGACGTCGACCTGCCCGTCTTTGATGCGCCGTGAGTTTTGAGTTCGTTTGTGAGATATTTCATGTAGAGTAACAGTGGTCGGCAACCTTTTGGCCAGCAAGGGCCACGAGTTGGCCCACCTTTACTTTATTTGGCCCGCATTACATTAACCCCAGAAACAAAATATACCTACGTGTAATTGTTCGTATCCCTTAGGTAGCAGAATGAAGGCTATTATTGACAAAGCTACAGGGATTCACATGTAGAACATACTTCATGAATTATTTCACATTTGTGCACCCTCTTATTATGGTAGATTAGTAAATGATCTTCCGATGCAATTGATTGTTTATAAATAAGATTTAATAATCGGGCAAATATGGTCCATGTCGATCATTCTCTTACAAAATAAAAGCTCATTTGCCATAGAAAGCGATAAAACAGTACAAGTTTCATCCATTATCTTGGATAAGATAACTAATTGTTCATTGTTTCAGATCGCCAGCACCTAGAGCTCAATCAGAGAGTGGTCCTCAGTCTGAAAGCTCTGGTAAGTTTAATTTCTAGTCTGTTTCCAGTTTTATGGCAATATACGTATGGTTTTCCTTCCTTTTATACATTAATACCATACGACATATTTTTATAATGCACCTTACATGAGAGTTACTGTTACTGTTAGCCTGTATCATCCCATTGTTGGGCTAAGGCCTCCCACATTGTCGATTTGAAGCCACCAGTTGCCAGTCCCTCTTGTAGCCGTCCAGTTTGCACCGCCCGACCGCCCGCGCCGCGCTCGCAGCGTGTCAGGCATGCGGCAGAATTAACGATTTTAGTTCGGGAGCACAGTATTGCATTACGGATGCGGTCGGATGGATATAGAGTACAAAATAATTATAATTCTGTATGTAGGTACCAAAGACGCTGCCGGCAGCTCGAGCGGCACGAGCGCGCCGGCCGAAGCCCCGAGCTCCCTCGGCGACTCCACCAACGAAAATGCGGCCCTTTTGACAGCGCTCTGCAAACACATCGTCTTGCACTGGTAATGTCACATAGCTTTAATATTAATAAGTGGTGTACCCCACCTTTTTGACGAAATCATTTTGTTGTATTATACATTCTAGTGTTTATTACAGCCCCAGGACATCTGATATTGAATTATTTCTTGTAAAACGTACTTTTCTCTCCTTGTTTACACATTTGCCGCATTGGCATGACGATTCCATGATAACATCTGTCACATCGGCATGACGATGTATATATACTAAGTCACATTTTGCAATATTTTTTCACTAGACCAGAATGCAAGGTCTGATTTGATTTGGTACTAAACCATTTAATTATGGTGATATTTACCTTTTATAGTAATTTCTTATGTCCCATAGTTCGTCAGAAGTAAGTCAGCGCATGCTCTCAACCCTGATCTCGGCGTGCGGTGATTCAGCTTGCTCGCCGTTACTGCTGCGTGAGATGTGTCGTCTCGCCGACGCGCACTCCGGCGCAGATCATAAGTTGCTGTTCCCGGCGGCTGTGGCGTGGCTTTCTACTTGGTAAATCTTGAAATATATACTTGTATCTTGGTAGTACAAAATATTGCCACATCTTTCGCTATGTCTATTTATTTATGTACGAAATCTGGACGACAAGTAAAACGTTCACATAGTTTTAAAACATAATTTGGTCAAATAATATTTCATAGTGAAAAGGAAATTGTATCTTATTATGGAGCAGTGTTGCCATTTATTGACAAATCTTTTTTTGTTCAGTGTGGACAACCTAAGCGCCCCCGAAGTCTTGGAAAAACTTGAAGAAGGTCAAGTGGAAAGCAATGTGGCGCCGCAGATCGAATCGGCGTGCGTCTTGTTATCATATCTAGCCGACGCGCTGCATGCGATCAATACTACACAACCACATAGTAAGTACATACTTTAAACCTTAAGGACGTAGGTATTTAGTATTTCCCTGGAGACCAGTTCCGACTTACATCGGTAGTCCCTAGCCGACTTCATGTTTTCATGTCAGCAGTGTTGTGGATTTTATGAATGGTTTCGTGAACATTGTTCTATTTTCAGCGTGGAGATCAGTGAGCCCAACGTGGGAGTCTCCCTCGGACCTCGGATTCGACTTTGAATACACCGATGAACAGCAAGACGATGACGATACCAGCGCTGATGATTCGGTAAGAATGTGGAATATATTGTGGTTTGAGGATTGTGTGCTTGGGATAGGAGCGTTGGTTGACTGAGCGATTGGTTGAGTAAATCATGAATATTTCTGATGGGTGTACGCTCAAATGCTGTAGTGTTCTGTCGCTCTTACATGATCGATAGACCAAATAGTAGAAATGTGGGTGTGTATGGTGATATTGTATGAAATATTTTTACTTAACTGTGCTGTGTTCTCAGGACGAAGACACAATGCTGCAATACAAGCTGTGCACGTTCACGGTGACGCAGCGCGAGTTCATGAACCAGCACTGGTACCACTGCCACACGTGCAAGATGGTGGACGGCGTGGGCGTGTGCACCGTGTGCGCGCGCGTGTGCCACCGCGGCCACGACGTGTCCTACGCTAAGTTCGGCAACTTCTTCTGCGACTGCGGGGCCAAGCCCGACTCCAGGTAATATTTGATTATTTGGTATAGACTCTTTTACTTATCTTTATTTACTTATGGTTGATAATATTGAGTACTTTTGGCTGAGCCTTTGTACACGACATTTGTAATGAGCTAACTACACGCGTAGAAGACAGTCAGAACGCTTAGCAAACATAACATTCGAACCCATGAAAATAAGGGGAATATGGATCCTGGATTTCTGTGCAAAATTGATGTATGCACATAATTCTTGCATGTTAATAATTCATAAAAGACACCCGTCGTCTGCGCTGATCAACGCGCTAAATAGAACAGAGACCAGCCACCGAACCGATGTAAATACTTACGGACCGGGAACTACGGGTTTCTGTGCAAAATAGCAACAAAAGCAGTGGTTGAAGTGGTTTTCCTTCCAGCTGCCAGGCGCTGGTGAAGCGGTCGGTGACGCTGGGCGGCGCGCGCGCGGGCGCGGAGGAGGCGGCGCCGGCGCCGTCGCTGCGCCGCCGCCCCTCCAGCCCCGCGCCGCCCGCGCTGCTGGCGCCGCCGCGCCGCCCCGTGCTCGCCAACAACATACAAGGTACGCTCATCACTATTTTATGGCTTTTGTAGTTCAATAAGATTGTTTCAATCTAATTAATATGCTATCTAGATATTATTAGTAAGTTTATCTACACTAATGTTGTAACATTCTACTTATGTTTCCAATACTTGACTTATAATTACTATTGTTATAGCGCAGACAACTAAAACACTCAATTTAAGCAATTGCACATGATGTTTTAATATCCACATCGATATCGTAAAACCTCATTATAACATCGCGCCCTGCGCGGCGCGCGCAGCTGCGCTCTCATTGGTTACATTTTAATGGCGGCAAGTTCACTGTGACAATACACGTACGCGTGAATTTAATGTTTCGCAATGTGTTTTGTTTTTATAATTTTGTTTGATTAATTGCATTAGTGAAGATAAAGTAGTGTATGCAACTGCATATAACACGGGTATTAAAACACTCGTTACTATTATGAAACTCGCTGCGCTCGTTTCATAAACTCACACTCGTGTTTTAATACCCTTCATTATATGACAGTTGCATAAACTACTATTATATATATTATGTTAAAATTTAAAGTGCTTAATAAAACTCTTAAAACTGACCGGTATTTGATATAAGTTGGATATGGAGTCATCTTTTTACCGTTCAAATCCTATTAAACAAAACAAAACTGTTAAATTTGACAAAATGTAGCTGTTTTTTGTAGATCATGCATCCAATTTTTTTTCTTTTTAGGAAGTTGGTTTTTGTACAAAATTATTGTCTAGTTAACCTTGTAATGAACAAGGTAATATTATCTGTTTGTGAGTGATAGCAGCTAGCTAGGTATATCGCTGCAGGTTGCCGCGCGTTCCTGCTGAGCTACGGCGGGTGGGGCGGCGTGATGTGCGCGGCGCGGCGCGCGGTGTGCGCGCTGGGCGGCGCCGTGCGCGCGGCGGCCGAGCGGCACGCCGCCAGCGGCGCGCACGCGCGGGCCATGCGCGCGCTCGCGCAGCTGCACCTCGGGGACAAGCGGTTCACGCATACCGACGCGCTCATGATGCCCACTCTCGGTAAACATTGTTGCGTGCAGTGATCTGTCGTTTATATTTATTTTTATTTCAACCCTATAAATGATGTTACACAAATGTCTGCCATTTCTAAATATGGTAATGTTACAAATGCTAATCTATTGACAATTATTCATCTTTGACCGTTCGGTTGGCGAGTTATCATTGACATTACGTTTGTCCCAACATTTTAATTAAAAAAACTGTGTTAAAATACGTAATTCTTAAATCTAAGTGCAAATAATATAACTATATCATATTTAAATATATATTAGTGACAACAAGTACATACAAACAGTGTTTTGAAGAAATAATCAACAAGTGCTTAATTATACGTGGCGATCTGGTTCCGGCATAGTGCAAACGAATCGCGTCTTTGTGTGCAACGCGTTCGGGTCAATTTCGTCTGGTCCTTCCGCTCGTGACCACCGGTGACGCAGCATACTCGTTTTGTCATAGATCAACAATACTGAGCGGACGGCGCAATTTACCTAATAGCTACTTTCTTCTTTGAGGCAATATATTCAAAATGAAATGCGAAGGTTGTTTATCTGTTACTCCCGACAAAGACGGAAGCTTTATATGTTGTAACAAGCAATGTAATAAAACATATTGTGGCCTCTGCGCAAATGCAAATCTTGAAAGTATTGATTGCAATACTTGGAGCTGTCCAGCATGCCGTTCCGGAGCAAGGAAATCAGGCGGCAACAACTCAACGCCGATTCGAACTAACTACACTCAAAATGTCACCCTACGTAAAAAACAATCGACATCATCGAAACCGTCCACACCCATTGCCGCTAGCCCAGCCTCGAAAACTTCTGACACAACAACTGAAGTAGGTGAATTGACGGCGGAGATAAGAGTACTCACAAGAGAAATCAGTTCTCTAAAAGATAAGCTTGAGACAGCTACTTGTTCATTAAACAAATGCCACGAGAGGCTAGACGAGCTTAGCTCAGCAGCAACAGTTACGGACAGCCGTCTTCAAAAACTGGAGGAAAATGAACAGGAAATCCATTCCCTAAAATTAATGGTTGCTCAACTTCAACAAGAACAAAAGTCCCAAGCCTATTATCAGGTTCGCAACGTTGTGGAAATTATAGGCATCCCCGAAACTCCAAATGAAAGTCTTACGCACATAATTTTAACAACCGCTAATAAAATAGGAGTTGAACTGTCTGAACATGATATAGACTGGGTTGGACGAGCGGGTCCGAAAGCTCAAAGATCACAGGATGATAGCAGAACCAATCTATCGCGCCCCGTGGTCTGTCGCCTAATACGTCGATCCAAAAGAGAAGCTTTTCTAAAAGCTGCTAAATCAAGAAGAAGCCTGAACTGTGCGGATCTGCTAGTAAATGGACCTGATCAGAAAGTTTACGTTAATGAGCGTCTAACCAGTGAAACGCGCTCGCTATTTCGAGATGCTAGGAACAAATGTAAGCGATATAATTTTCAGTTCTGTTGGTGTAGCCAGGGAAATGTATATGTCCGACAGAAAGAGGGTAAACCGGCGATGGCCATTAAATCGCCAGAAGATATTAGCAGAATCTTTTGCAGTGAATCTAATGATACTCAAATCATTAGTGTATAAATCTTTTTTTCTTTCTTTACACCTTACTTTCTTTAATTCACTTTATAATTGTATAATTGTTTTGCAAATACTTCATAAAGTAAGCAAAAACACTCGGTTCCCTAATTTAGTTAAAGAGATAAGTATTGCTCAATTTTTAAATTTCTTATTATATTTTATTTTCATTAAATTATTTATTTATATTATTTATTTTATCACGTTTTCAAACTTATACACCTTACATTATTATAAATATATTAACACTCATATATGGTACACTGATAATACGTCCTGGCACTCACATAAATTCCTCCGTTTGATTAATTTTTCACTTAAATTTTACTTTGAATATGGCTTTTACTAATTTTGACAATATTGAATCAATAAGTATTAAGTGCCACGACGTGAGGGAAATCGAGGATTGCCATTCCATCATTAAAAAACATGGGTTGAAAATTACTCAACAAAACATCAGAAGTATACAAAAGAACTTCAATGATTTTTCTGTAGCACTACTTCGATTAAAAGATAAATTTGATGTAATCATTCTGACGGAGTGTCGCCTTGACGAACATACTAACATACCCCTAATTCCCGGTTACCGTGTTTTTAAAACCAATAAGTGTATTAATCAAAACAGCGGAGTTGTATTGTACGTTTTAGATAAATGGAATCCGTCAGTTCATGAACCAAATTTTCGTGAAGCCGACTGCCTTATTATTGAGATACCAAAAGTTGCCACAATCATGGCAATCTACCGTTCACCGTCTTTTACCAATATAAACTGCTTCCTTGTAGATCTGGAATGTTACTTTGAGATATATAAAAATCGCCAAAATTTCATCATTGCTGGAGACATGAATATTAACATCATCCCTGACTCAATCACCGCAATAAATTCTGATTATTTATACCTAAATGCCGAATATGGTCTTTTACCGGCAATTACCAAACCCACTAGGGATAATGCCTGTTTGGATCACATTTTTGTAAGAACCAATAAACCCACAGTAGGAGTAGTATGTAAATCGGCAATAACTGATCATCACATGACAATGGCAGGAATTTCAATTAAAAAGGCTCCTACCAAAATGAGTAACGAATACCTCAAAAGAGACTACGACGGTATCAAAAAAGATCTATTGTCAACCAATTGGTCTGAAGTATACGGCACAAGCGATGTAAACGAAGCAGTTGAAAAATTTAATAATCTACTAACACAAATTGTTGAAAATCACACTACTAAAGTCAGGGTTAGTAGATCAAAAATAATCCTGAAACCGTGGATATCGCCGGGTTTGATTAAATGTATGAGAAACAGGGATCGGTTACATCAAAAATCAAAACTTAGTCCAGGAAATGACATTCTGCTTATAACTTACAGACGCTACAGAAATTTCTGTAACAAAATTTTGCGTAACTTAAAAACCCAATACGAAATAGCTGAACTTGAAAAAAACCGTAAATCACCGAAAAGGTTGTGGAAAACGATAAAAACTATATGCAATATCCCCCAATCAACAGAAAAATGTACTGAATTACTAAATTTACCAAAACAGAAAAACGAAAAGCAATCATTGAATTTTTGCAATAAATATTTTGCCACTATTGGACAAAAACTTGCAGATAACATTCTAGATGGTCTTAATTGCACAGAAGATAATTTACCTAATAGAGGTCAAAACGTGATATCGGATTCTTTATTTCTGTATCCCACCGATTGTTCTGAAGTTTTAGAGTTGATTAAAAACCTAAAAGAAAATAAAGCACCGGGCTTGGATGGTTTCAATAATGCATTAATAAAAATAGTGAAAGAACACATTGCAGCTCCGCTTACTGCCATTTTTAACTTAAGTTTTAGTACTGGTGTCTTTCCTGATATATGGAAAACGGCTAGTGTTAGCCCCATTTTTAAAGGTGGCGATCGTAGTCTTCCCGACAGTTATCGACCTATTTCCTTGTTAGGCGTCTTCTCAAAACTTCTTGAAAAGTTAATGAATAATAGATTAGTTAAATATCTTGAGGCTCATAACTTGCTCTCAGAGCGTCAATTTGGGTTCAGGCAGAAGAAATCGACAGCAGACGCTGTTTCACTTTTAACGAGTAAGGTTGTTTCGTTTCTGGACAGGAATAGGTGTTGCCTGGCGGTTTTTCTCGACTTGGCAAAAGCCTTTGACACTGTATCTATCCATGTGCTCTTAAACAAACTAAACAAAGCCGGTGTAAGAGGTCTGGCTAACGATTGGTTTAAAAGTTACCTCATGAATAGGAGACAGTGTGTAAAGGTTGGCGCCTACTGCAGTGATGTAGAATCTATTAAATTCGGAGTCCCTCAAGGAAGTATCCTCGGGCCAACCCTGTTTCTCTTGTATCTTAATGATATACACCAACTCCAACTACCGAATGCCGAAATAATCTGCTATGCAGACGATACAGTTATTTTGTTTGACGGCTGTACATGGGACGATGTTTATATCTCTGCCCAAAATGGTATGAAAGTCATATCACAGTGGCTGCAATATAATTTGCTAACATTAAATGCCAACAAATCCAAATTCATTGGCTTTCATAAAACACGCGCCTCTGCCCCCCCTTCATCTATTCAAACCTTAAAAATTCATAAATGTTGTGACGAGGATGTAAAAAGCTGTAACTGTGAAAGCATTCAAAAAGCTACCACCATCAAATATCTAGGAGTCATACTCGACGAGAACCTAAGATTTACATCACACATTTCCTACATATCCAATAAGTTAAGATCTACGACTAAAATATTGAGGCAACTAACACGTAGTGCTCCCTTTGATCTACTCAGAAACGTTTACTATGCCATAAGTCAATCTCTTTTAACTTATTGTATTGAATGTTGGGGAGGGGCGGTTAAAACTCACATGCTGGAAGCTGAAAGGGCGCAGCGGTCAGTGCTGAAAGCAATGTTGTGTAAAAACTTCCGATACCCTACCGAAGCCCTATATCGAGAATGCCAAGTACTCAATGTGCGGCAACTGTACTTTTTAAAGATTGCTGTATCTGTGCATAAAAACCTCCTGGGTACAGTTAAATACAAGGAATTACTAAAAAAGCGCTTATATCGCCTTGAGATTCCCAAAGTAAAATCCAAATTTGCATGTCGCCTCGGACCCTTTTTTGAAAATTTCATATATAATATAGTGGTGAAATATTGTTGCATTAAAGAATCAGGGGTTAATGAAGCTAAATCTAAAATCAAAAAATGGCTTTATTCCCTTACATATGAGGATACTGAGAATCTGCTTCTGATACCTAAATAAAAACATTGTATTTAAATTTATTTTTATTTTTAATATGTATCTTATGTATTATTCATTGTATTGTATTTTATTTTAATATATTTTAAGTTGAGGTATCCATATTAATTAATATTCATTGATTATTATATGTCATATATATATTCTAAACTTATTGTAAATATACATTTATATTGTTGTTATTATCTAACTCTTATGAACCGAGTGTTATTGTTGTTACTATTGTTAAGTTATAATATGTTAGCTTTAAGTTAATGTTCCTTCTCATTTTATATAGTATATAAACCAGCCGAACGCCTGTTAAAATTAAATCTGAAATCGTTTATCCTGGTACCTCACGACACAGATTAATCTAGTGTGAGGGCCGATGTAAATTAACTATATGTAAAAACCAGGTTTTAGGAAATAAATATTTTTTCATTTTTTCATTTTTCATTATTCATAGAAAGTTTTCTCAGTGAATTTTTTGATTCATCAAATTTTAATTTCAATATTTTTTCACTATTTCTATTAAACAATAGTCTTAATTCACTGGGCAATGAAATCACTATTTATTTCCCGACGTTTCGAGGGGATTGCACCTCTCGTGGTCGCGGGTGAACTCAACTTTATTAAGTTTCTAACACGAAAAAACCCGTGTGAGTACGTTAAAACTATGTGTTCAAATCGTGTAAGTTTAAAAAAGACTAATGAAATCACTGTATGAACTTTAAATTTTATAAAATAATTAATCTAGGGTTTAATGTGTGTAGTTACAAATATATGAGACGACATATTTTCTCATCCATTCTCCGTACCCCAGGCTCCCAAGAAGGCGCATTCGAGAACGTTCGCATGTCGTTCACGGGCGAGAACGGGCAGACGATCCGTCAGCTGATGTCCACTCACAAGCTGCGGCGCGTCGCCATGTGCTGCCTCGCCTCGCCGCAGGGCCGCAGGCAACACTTGGCCGTGTCGCATGAGAAAGGTAATACGGACTTCACTAGTAATAATGACTGACTTACTAGTTCGGTCGATGTTTGACAGATAACAGCTGATTGTAGATTGGAACCTTCAAAAAAATAAAGACTACACTTTATTTTTTGGCACTCAGTTGCAAGGCTTATAGTTTTCATCAAAATATTTTTAAATTTTTTTTGCTTCTCGAATACCAGCGGATCTTCTTGTCGAAATCAATGAAAAAATTGATAACTTCTTCAATCTTATGCACAAAAAATTGTGTGCGAATGTAATCCGCGATTATGCGAGGATAGATTGATGCACTTTGTAATTTGTCTTCATTTTTCCACAGGAAAAATCACAGTACTTCAGCTGTCAGCCCTACTGAAACAGGCCGACTCTTCTAAGCACAAGTTGACTCTGACCCGTCTGTCGTCCGCCCCGATCCCGTTCACGGTGCTCAGTCTGAGCGGCAACCCGTGGAACGAGGACCTGCTGGCGGTCTGCGGGCTCAAGGAGTGTCACGTGCTCACCTTCAACAGTGGAGGTAACACTATTATTATATCATTGCTATAACAAATTGACTCTGACCCGATCCTGTTCACTGTATTGATGATACCTGCAAAACAGTCTGGTCGAAATTACGTATATTTTTTCGTCTGATTTGCGAATGTGACAAACTGAGACTAAACCGTAACATGGCAACGACGTCTGGGTGTCAATTATATTTTCTTATAAAGTATTTGTGTATGTATATGTAGTGGTATTAGTTAGTTAGATTCCATAACACAAGCTTAGAGCTTACTTAGGGTCTAATTAACCGTGTGTGAATTTGTCCGGGTATATTATTAATAATAGATTATGCATAAAGTTCTCTACCCTACGTACATAAGGTAGTGTAGGATTCTAAGTTAATTCAGTAGCTACAACAAAACCCCCTTTTGTTTGAAACAGGCGCCGTAGCCGACCACTTAGTCCTTAACACCGGTCTCGAAGCGAACAACTACGTCATCAAGGCAATATGGCTGCCGGGCTCGCAGACGCAGCTGGCGCTCGTGACGTCAGACTTCATCAAGATATTCGACCTGAGCAAGGATCTCAGCAACCCTATGCATCACTTCTTAGTGCCTAGTGGGAAGGTTGGTATATAGCTGTGAGCTGTCAAAGATCAATAAAAGTTGTGACATGTTTATATTTGTGCGCTCTTATAGTGTTGTGACATGTGTAAATTCCTACAATAAATGAAACGGCCCCGATACAGTCCTGTTTCATTTAGTATACTGAGTACAAATCTTTTGAGTTTAAAATGTATGTCGTAGAGTGATATTAGTGTTGGGTATGAATCCAGTGGTGTGTACGAGTATATTGTGTCAGGTGCGCGACGTGACGTTCGTGAGCCAGGACGGCGTGATGCACATGCTGTGCATGTCGTCGGCCGGCCACATCTACTGGCAGCCCATGAGCGACGAGTCGCGCGCCTCGCTCGGCACCTTCTACGTCACCAACACGCTCGAGGTGCTGCACCCCGAGATACAGGTACCATACCAACGCATATTAACAACATTCATTATTCATATTTATTTTAAGATTATTTTGAGCCATGTCAGAGGCCTTTGGCGGCTCAATAACTCTGACACCAGGATTGGTCAGGTTGACCATCCACTCGATGATGATGAACAAGATTCAAATTCAATTGCAAGTGACACTGCAATTCAAAATTGCAGTGTCACTTGTGTGACACTGCAATTAAAACATAATGAAAGTAGAGTGAAACATTAATTCCTTATCTATTACGAGCAATGCACTTTTTCTAATGTGACTTTGGATAAATATTGTTATGGTTGAAGAGTTTTAGCTTGACTTATTTCTTCAGCACTTCAAATTTCTGAATCTTACGATATGCTATTTCCTCTTGTACAGGATGTGGCTGGATTGGTCGGCGGAGGCGGAGTATCCATCTACTACTCGCACACATTGAAGATGTTGTTCTTCTCATACGCTCAAGGGAAGAGTTTCCTTGCACCTCTGATCACCGTTGAAGAAAGTCTCAAAGGTACTCTAAACTTCCAACCTTTTGGAGTGATACCAAAGTGATTGATAGAGATTTGACTATATTGGCGCTTGATGTGATGTCAACATTACAACCAAACGTCACGTATAACATTTGGGGGTGACGTCATCATTTCTTTATCTATGTCATTCGCAACCGCACCCAATGACTTAACTCAAAGAGGTTCTGTCAAGGCGTCAGGTGAACAAAGTATTTCTATCTACAGCGAATAACAAGCTCAGTGACACACCGTGTGACATGTATTGAACGGCAACTTTATCTGATATCTTTACTTCTTTCTACGAACAGGCACAGCAATGATCACGGTATCAGCGACGGCCACTCAAAAGGAAGGCGGGCGCGGCGGCAAGCAAGCGGTGCAGTCGCTGTGCCAGTGGGCCGAGGTCGCGGGCCACCCGGGGCTCGTCACCGCGGTGATGCAGGCCTCCAACAACCCGGTGGTGCTGATGTTGACGCCTACCAATATATTCGTACAGGAGATAAAGGTGAGTTGATAAAATAGGTTTATTGTTGTTAATATTTAATTTGGTAGTCAATATATTGAGTCATGTTTCTATTTTTTTATTCTATGGTAGAATTAATTTTGGTGTTTGTATTGAACTACAGTTAAAATCGCACGTTTTTATTAGATACGCTACATGATCGATACTTATAATTCGTCATTAAAATTATCTAGACTAGACATATTATGAACCTTTATGATATTTTCGATTAGTTACTAAATACAGGCGAGTATATCCTCAACTAACCATCACATTTCCCATCTCCAGGTGGTACCAGCCAAAGCTAAGATCACGGACATGGTAGCGGTCCGGCACTGGTGCGGCGCGGGCGGCGAGCAGAAGAGCACCCTGATCCTGCTGTGTGAAGACGGCAGCCTGCGCATGTACGCGGCCAGCACGCAGCACACGGGCTACTGGCTCTCGCCCGCCATCCAGCCCGTGCACGCGCCGCGCCGCAAGCCGCGCCTCGGCGCGCACAACAAGGGCAAGGCGCAGCAGGTACCACGACACTACTACTTTATACACACACGCTGTACTACGACATTATATAACGCGTAGAGCGCATAGACATAGCGAGATCAGTTCTTGCGAAATACTTTATTGATGATCGAGGACACTATCCTGTCGTATGAACACCTAAAGAGGATGGCAGAGGATAGGGAAAAGTGGAAAAGGAATTTCATCGATTCTCACGTTCGCGAGCTAACAACACTGTGCGGGTAACTTAAGATACCTATATGCAGTCTAAAATACGATTCTACATAAGAATACTCGGACAGCTTCTAGTTCACATTATTGGTGTATTATAAGACTTACATTTTCAATATCTTGTACAGGCTCCTACAAAATCCAGCGCCAACGGCGCGCCTCAGTTCCCGATCGATTTCTTCGAGCATTGCGTCGCGATGACGGACATCGAATTCGGAGGGAACGACTTACTGCAAGTCTACAACACTGCGCAGATCAAACATCGACTCAATACTGCAGGTAACATATTAGCGTATTGTGTTAAATTTCTGGATAGTATCACCAATTTCATGCTGTATCGCTGGTTCATTCGTGTTTAGGTACTTCAATATTACACACAATTATACTGACGTAAGTAAGGTAGTAAGAAAAAGCTGACTTAGCCGGGAATAATTACTAATTTCAAATAAAACATAACACGTCGTTTACACCTTATAAACATGCTTAAAATTACACTGTAAAAAAACTACATGTATATGTACCATGCCTTAAGTCTCGGACAGCCTCGCATCAAGGAAACGTTAAAACTAAAACGCACATATTCTTCCTAGGTCTCTACGTAGTGTCGACTAAAATGAGCGGATTGACCATGGAAGTGATCAACTCCGACCCCAACATGGTCATCTGCGGCATTCGAGTCCTGCTCGGAAGCCAGGACGTGGCTCGGACGCCTTCGTATGTCGAGGTATGATTCAACAAGAAATCTTTTACTAGTTTGGTTCTACACATATTATTGTTTGATCGTAGTTTCATAATTTGAAGGATCATTAATGTTTATCAGTCTTAAGTTGAGCTCTGACACTAATATCTCTTATCTAGTGACAGGGTGAATCATAGTGGCACTCTGTCTGTGTCAGAAAACGTTAAAGACTTTAGCCTCTTTAGACTCTTGGTATATTATTGATCACTATATTTTTTAATGTCTTAAAACACTACTTTCGTTACACTTCTCTATTATAAAATTTTTGGTGAAGAACAGGTATTTTCCGAACACCGGTTTCGTTTCATTGCTATTATTCTATGACAGGTATACGGTCGGTCCATCCAAACGATAGTGGTCCGTAATCGCTGGTTCGACATCCCGCTGACGCGCGAGGAGTCGCTGCAGTCCGACAAGAAGCTGGTCATCAACTTCGGACCCTCGCAGGACCCCGACGGGGTTACCATGGTCGACTCCGTCAAGGTATGTGCGATGAAGGGACTATTTAAGATGTTATGTAACAAGATATAATGGAAATGTTTCAATATTTTGGCTTTTATCCTACTAATAATGTAAATGCAAAAGTTTGTATTATTCAATTAATTTATTTCGAAACCAAAAATATTTTTTAAGTAGGCAGCTACAATAGGAGTTTCATTTACAGGTGTACGGAAAGAACAAGGAGCAGTTTGGTTGGCCCGAAGAGAACGAAGACCCCGCGTCGTGTCCGTCCACTAGCAAGGTGGTACAGGTAACATTGTGTCCCCCTTGTGATGTGTTTCAGTTTTACTTCTTGTATTTGTTTTCCGCTTCTTTCATCTTGTAGTTTCTTATGTTTAGAAGATCCTCTTAATGTTTTTGTTACATAAAGTTGTGATTTACAATGAAGATGAAGCTTATTGATTTACACTTTTTGTTGTGCAATGACACTTTTGTTGTGTCACTAAATATCAATACTTTGTAAACCACACTATTTATGTGTCTTTTTATGGTAGATATACTGTAATTGTTGTTTGTTTTTAGAAAAGCTTAGAGCTTTAAATTGTTTTGTTGAGCAACATTAGTTATTGGCTGTATTTTTTGGGTCGGCGTTGCACCTGATTGGGTACAATGTAAATCATTTGTTTAAACATGGCTGCGGTATCTGAGCGCAGCGGTAGTTGTCCTATCGTTGTAGTTCCACGAGAAAGCATCCCGTGATCGGAGCACAGGTTAACGTAACATGTGTGTCTGTAGGAGTGGTCAGGTACCGGCGGCGCTGTGGCGCCGCACGCGCTGGAGCGGCTGGCGTGCGCCGCGCTGGAGGCGCTGGAGCTGGGCGCGGGCGCGGGCGCGGCCGCCGCCGGCGCCGAGGCGGGCGCCGAGCCCGCGCGCCGCCTGCTGTGCGCGCCCGCCTCGCCGCAGCTGCACGCGCGCGCGCAGTGCCTGCTGCGCGCGCTGCACCACACGCACTACCACCAGTACAAGGTATGCCACCTACTACATACTCTATGGTTTTGTATTATTTAGTTCATGAGTAGAACATGTAACTTTAGTATTTTGATGGTGATTTTAATTTTGAAAGTCCTACTCATACTGCTATGCGCGCGATATCATCGGACATTAGTGGCACGATATTAACTCAATTATGTTGTCCGTAGACCACTTATTGAGATGAATAATGACGCAAAAATTCATCGGTCTGCTTGTTTATAGGACCAAGCGATCCTGAAGTACGTGTGCACGTCGCTGCAAGAGCTGCGCGACACGGGCGACGCGCACAACATCGACCCGGAGGCGTACTTCCGGCTCATCCTGCTGGCGCGCGGCGTGGCCGTGCCGCGCCCGCACCACCTCGTCAAGTACACGCCGCCCGCACCGCCGCCGCCTCCTAACGGTAACAAATCACTTCATACACACGAGTTATATTAGCGACATACTCGAAATCGGAGGCATTTGACCGCAGTTGTTACTGGCGTTGTTTCATAACTATATTAAAAATCAAGTTTTTCTTCAGGTTACTAGTGAGTATACAATATGTAACATAATATCCCTATATATGACGCGTTTTGTATTCAGTATTGTATTAGTTAATAGTGGCGTTTTCCAGGCGACTGGTCCGTGTACTGGAGCGGGGCGGGTGGCGCTGGGGGCGCGGGGGGCGCGGGCGGGCACCTGGCGGCGCTGGCGGCGGGCGTGCTGTGGCGGCTGGCGGGCGTGCGCGGCGCGCCGGCCGGCCCGCCCGCCGTGCTGTCGTACGGGCTGCGCCACACCGACCACACGCTGCACGCGCTCGCCGACACGCTGCACGCCTTCCAGCTGCACGCCGAGCCCGACTGCGTACGTTACATACTAACCAAATACTGACATGAGTATATCCTCCACTTATAACAAAATAGGCTTTTGGGTAAAATTTGTGAAATATCAATAGAGCTGTTTGTCAGTTACTTCAAGTCATTTCGGATGCAAGTTTTGGTATTTAAATGGACGTTGAATAATTTCACGGTATCATGATGTCATATTATATAAAAGGTACAACTCCTAACAGGGATTATAAAAATCTACTTTAGAACATATTGCCTTTGCAACACCATTAGTTTTAAGTCATATAACAAAACTCTAAAAATGCGATTAAAATACGCTAACTAACTTGTACAAAATGTCTACAGATCGACTTCTGCAACCAAATCTATCTATCGCTGCTGTTGGCTGAAGACCAGACTATAAGCTTCGGCGCCAAAGCCGCGTTGATGCGAGTGCTGAGACCGCGCGTCAAGAGGCGTCGCGTTTACATTCCGTCACCGCCCAATACTCCAGGTTAGTTCCTTAAAGTTTACGTAGGTACCTCTCTCTTTAGATTATATCTTATGTAAGTCTTTTGATGAAATGTACACAAATGGAAGTAGTGCAGAAATGTTCTCCTGTATATCAATTGTTTGTAATACCTATTTTTGATCTAGAATCGTTAATAGCTAATGTCGAAAGCCATTCGACGGTCTAAAAACTCGCGACATCAAGATTGACTACTAACCTACTCCAAATAACTTATCGTTGCTTCATATACAGGTGCAGGCTCATCAGTAACAACAGCTCAGCCGACCAGCTCAGTGACTGAAGCTGCCGTCTCCGAAACGGACATGAGCGGCAACCGCGACGAGCAACAAGACGCGCAGTTCATGGATGTAGACGACCCGCTCGAACCGATGGTCATGTTGCCGCCTGAAGGTAATATTACTATTTGTACTTACTACAGAAAACCTACGACAAACATGGAAGTTTATCTGAGCGATCAGTACAGATCAGTAATCGGTTCATTTTTATTGTCGTGTGAGGCAATAGGCATCGTCAATGTGACCGTAGTTTCTTTATATGATCCCAAAAACAAACGAAATGATCGAGCGTCGTACGAGCGTATTACGCACACTACGCACTGGTCGAGCCAAAGTTCGAAAATAGTTTTATCTACACTAATGTTGTAACATTCTACTTATGTATCCAATACTTGACTTATAATTACTACTGTTATAGCGCAGACAACTAAAACACTCAATTTAAGCAATTGCACATGATGTTATAATATCCACATCGATATCGTAAAATCTCATTATAACATCGCGCCCTGCGCGGCGCGCGTAGCTGCGCTCTCATTGGTTAGATTTTAATGGCGGCAAGTTCACTGTGACAATACACGTACGCGTGAATTTAATGTTTCGCAAAGTGTTTTGTTTTTAAAATTTTGTTTGATTAATTGCATTAGTGAAGATAAAGTAGTGTATGCAACTGCATATAACACGGGTATTAAAACACTCGTTACTATTATGAAACTCGCTGCGCTCGTTTCATAAACTCACACTCGTGTTTTAATACCCTTCTTTATATGAAAGTTGCATAAACTACTATTATCTACACTAATGTTGTAACATTCTACTTATGTTTCCAATACTTGACTTATAATTACTACTGTTATAGCGCAGACAACAAAACACTCAATTTAAGCAATTTCACATGATGGTATAATATCCATATCGATATCGTAAAATCTCATTATAACATCAATAAAACGCGACCAATTAACCTGGCGAGCCTTATGTCAAAATTCTCATACAAGTTGTATAAAAAAACTTACACACACAAAACTTTTTGGTAAGATCTTGTGCCAATTAAATAAAAAAAGAACAGCGCGCGCTCGCTCCTGATTGGCCCTGCGCGCGCAGCTGCGCTCTCATTGGTTAGATTTTAATGGCGGCAAGTTCACTGTGACAATACACGTACGCGTGAAAAACTATTGTCAGCTTTTACTCTTGTTGTTTGATTAATTGCATTAGTGAAGATAAAGTAGTGTATGCAACTGCATATAACACGGGTATTAAAACACTCGTTACTATTATGAAACTCGCTGCGTTCGTTTCATAAACTCACACTCGTGTTTTAATACCCTTCATTATATGACAGTTGCATAAACTACTATAATTATAAGTAGCTTTCGGTTTGTTCGTTATTCCGAGGCTCGTATATACATATTATGATGTTGTATGTATGGGCGCAGGGCTGGAGGCGCTGCTGGACATCCCGCCGGACGCGGACGACGAGACTATGGTGGAGCTGGCCATCGCGCTGTCGCTGCAGGAGCAGCCGCGCCGCGCGCCGCCCGCGCCCTCCGCGCCGCCCCCGCCCGCGCCCGCCTTCTGCGACGCCGCTGCCTCGCCGCCCGGGTAACACATCGCCACCTCCGACACACTATGCACCACCACTACCTACGTCAATCGTACCTCCGATATATTATATCAGTTCACTACATGATGGTGCAAGTGCTACTGCAGCAGCAGCCGCACTACCACCGCCCGAGTTACAAGTTGTCATTGTGCCTCCAACAAAATGAGAAACAATTCCGTTCATATTTATATTTAATTTTGTCTTCCATTTTTAAGTTTAGGTCTTGCTTAGTGTTGGCCCGTAGCGACCCATAAGTCTAGATGTTTCCTCGTGTAATCCACTAAACATACCGTCGTGTTTACCTCTAGATCTGACGACGAGGGCAGCACAGCGGCGACCGACGGCAGTACCCTCCGCACGTCCCCCGCGGAGGCGGCCGGCTCGGCCGGCTCCGAGAGCGGCGGCTCCGGCGCCGACAGCATCGGCGGCGTGTCGGGCCGCAGCAGCGCTTATGGTATGTACGGTGATTGAGATCAAGTCGCGTTTTCATTCAGTGCCCTGAACATTCCAAACTCGGTCTTCAACCTAATGAAATAAATGATCGAGTAACCAACATATTCGTAATTGCTCTTCACGCTTTATGATATAATATAATGTTCAGTCTGAGCGCCGGTGACAAAACAATGAATCATGCAGTGAACGATGGACGCCCTGTGCCAACCAAATCAATAAATATTGTTTATTTGACATACGCTACACTGCTTAAAAGAATAACTTCCAATTCATCGGTACTGAAAAAATGCTTTCAAGTGACGTCTTCTTGTACTTGCTAAAGTGATTGTTACGTGACGTGTTTGTGTTGTTATAGGCGAGATGTCCGCGCCTTCTGTCGGCGCTTTGCCGTCTTCTAATGTCAACGCGACACCTACTACAGGCTAGTAACTTTTATAGCCTTTAGGTAGCATTCCGGATTTTATAGTAGATCAGATTTGACCGCAAGTGGTTCACAAACGTTCGTGATGGCAGCAACGCCGCGACTGCACATTGCGGCAGCAATTTTCGCTAACCGCCTGTGGTTACAGTCTGCGGCTGAATTTGGAATGCTAACTTCAGCTAACGTAGTTTTCCGTCCAGATTGGCCTAGCTGAACTTAGCTAGCAATACTTTTGAAATGATGATAAGTTATTTGTTGGTGTGCAGCGGGAGCGGGCACGTGCAGCACGGGCGCGGGCGCGGGCGCGGGCACGAGCGCGAGCGCGGCGCGCGAGGCGGAGTGCGAGACGCGCAAGCTGCACGCGCTGCGCCTGGCGCTGCTCTCCGCCGCGCTCGACGCCATGCCGCGCCTGCGGGACCTGCCCGGCATCCGGGCCATACCCTTCCTGCAGGTAACTACC
>OX596171.1:11991691-12068874 GCA_951394245.1 Cyclophora punctaria
TATTTTGTTTATCGTCAAACAAATTTGTTGGAATCTTGAATTTCAGTGAACAAGTTTACATATACCTACAGGATTGTGTCTACAAAATTACAAACTAAGAATACAAGCTTGTTACTAAGGCTAAGAACTAAGTATAGGCACGGGTATAATACGAGCAGGTTCATAATCCCGAATAAAAAAATGCCAAGGGTAAGATCGCGTCGCAGTCGGAGAGCGGAGAGTGTTGAGATACGCGAGCACAGGAGGAGGGTCGGGGATATGTACGAGTGGCCGCGGCGATACGGAGCGGCGGCATGCGGGCGCGATAACCGACGAGGGCCGCCCGGCCGGGCCGGGCCGGGCCGCGCCGGACTACACGCTCGTTACATTATTTCATTACAGCGTGACCAATGAAAACGTCAATCATTATAAGTTTATAAGAGCTACATGTTTATAAGTTATCTTGAAAGTTAATGCAATGGGAAAAACTATAAATAGTAAGAATTAAAGTACTTACGGTTAGTATGGGGGCGAGGGCGGCGGTGGGGGCGGTAGCCGGGGGCGCGGGCCGGTGCGGCGCCCGACAATAACTTACAAACCAAATATTTACCCACCAACTGTTTTCTGTACTCCGGAACGAGATTATAATCCTACCATTAGCATTGCAAATTACTTCTCATTCAGTTTGTTATACGGAAAAATAAGGGACGATGACAAGCGCAAGTAATCGTCGTCAATTATCGCAGCGGAGGAAATGCCGCGGCCTAATTATGGGTAATAATGTTGTTATTTAGTGCAGGCGGGCGTCACGGGGCGCGCGCCGCCCGCCCGGCAGCTCGCCGCCCGCCCGGCCAGCCTCAGGTACCGCCTTTGATCTGCGAACACATCCCGCGCAGTATATTCATTCATTATTATTTATAGCTGAATTACGTGTCTCTCGCGCCGCCGCCGTCGTCGCCGCCGCCGTCGTCGCCGCCGCCGCCTCTCATCTCCTATCTATTTACGATTTTATAATTATACTAAATGAAACGGGTCTGTATCGCGATAGAATATATAACGTATTTATTTAAATACATACATACCCGACGTTTCATAAGTCATCTCGTGACCACAACAGATTTCTGCACGTTGAACGCTTTCATGATTTTTGCAGGAAAATACACCCTGTTTATTCGAATCGTAAAAAATAGGTAATTGTTAGTCGTCACGTCTCGCGTGTTCGCGGTAATGTGGTACGTGCCGCCATTTGTTTTTGGGACATTTAAAACTTGGAAGTTCATAATGACATGAGAGTGAGGTGAGCCGCGCCGCCCGCCGCTCGGTACAATAGGCCTGAGGATATATTAACTCGGGTCTTGGGATCGCTATTTTGAGAGTCTCCAAGACAACCCTCCGAACAAAGACGTTAGAGATTTGCTCCATTAGAGGCGAATTAATTCTCTCCAGAATTTAGGACGGACATAAACACAGGGACCGTTAAACCGGAATATTAATAATATCCCGAGCAGAATGACCTCTTTGCGATCAAGCGAGGGACGCCAGTTTCGAGATATTGTTTAAAATAATAATCATTAATAACAAATACTCCCGAGGAAAAACAATATTATAGACTGTGATTATACATGACAGATGACACGGAGTACTGTGCCGGGAGCACTGTACGGGTAGACCTGTGTAGTCCCGTGTTTGCAATGCTTGTGCGAACTACAAATAATATTTCAGATTTCAGTGAATATGTGCCCAAATAGGATTTCAATGACAGTGGAGAGGAAGACATGAGAGGTGTGCACACAACCCCCCTCGCCCTCCCCACTCGTCTCGGCCTCCACCGACACGCGGTTCTCTAAAGCTTGACGTGGATAGTGTTGCCAGAGTGCGGCGGCGGGAGCCGTGCTGGTCCCGCGGCGCGCGTGCAGCCGCATGGGCGCGAGCCGCGGGGCCGCGAACAGCTGCCCCCCCCCCCCCCTACGCCGGAGACTGTAGGCCGAAAACAAAACTTTACAAATATTTTCACGTTAACCATAAACTTCCCTTATACCGACGAGAGCAAGTTTGTCGATTATAAGTTAAATAATAATTCTTTTCTATCCTAAGCTTCCTTGTATTATATTATGAAGGCGTAAGGTCGGGAATGGATATCAGTCGGGGCGGGCAGTCAGCTCGTGCGCGTATTTCACGCGGTACAAAAGGAAGGCAATAATAAAACCTCTTTGTCAGCAGTTGTCCCGGCTGTATGGGCTTATGAATAGTGCGGAGAGTCTGCGATAACGCCGCCCCCCCCGTGCCGCTGATCTCTTCATAAATGCGGTTGTTTTCTCGCCGAGTGAACCGGCGCTGGATTGAATCATACACGCCGCCCACCGGCCCCGCTAGCGCTCCTCCACGGTGCATGCCGGCACCCATCACCCGGACCCGTCACCCCTCTCCGGTCACCCGTCACTCGTCCGGCCTTTAATAAGTCAATTTCGAGAACCGTCTCATTTACAATTTTGTGATACCACATTATATGACTACATAAAACTTTATAAGTCTGTTCTTATTAAATTTGGAACGATAAAATTAAGCAGATATTAATAATTGTTCACTTTAGTAAAAGTCTGTATAAAGCGAGTGCCCAGCGAGGGAGCGAGTGTTAGACCGGAGATACGTTATTGGGAACACTTTTTAATGAGCAGTTTTTTATCGTTAAGTTAAGAGTGTGAGAGGAGCCTGCTGAGTGCTCTCCTTTTCTCTCGCTCCCTCTTTATCGTTAAGTTAGAGTGTGAGAGGAGCCTGCTGAGTGCTCTCCTTTTCTCTCGCTCCCTCTTTATCGTTAAGTTAGAGTGTGAGAGGAGCCTGCTGAGTGCTCTCCTTTTCTCTCGCTCCCTCTTTATCGTTAAGTTAGAGTGTGAGAGGAGCCTGCTGAGTGCTCTCCTTTTCTCTCGCTCCCTCTTTATCGTTAAGTTAGAGTGTGAGAGGAGCCTGCTGAGTGCTCTCCTTTTCTCTCGCTCCCTCTTTATCGTTAAGTTAGAGTGTGAGAGGAGCCTGCTGCGTGCTCTCCTTTTCTCTCGCTCCCTCTTTATCGTTAAGTTAGAGTGTGAGAGGAGCCTGCTGAGTGCTCTCCTTTTCTCTCGGTCCCTCTTTATCGTTAAGTTACAGTGTGAGAGGAGCCTGCTGAGTGCTCTCCTTTTCTCTCGCTCCCTCTTTCTCTCTCTCTCCTTGTGAGGTCAGTCAGTCGTCACAGAGTACTTTTAGACCCAGTGCAGATAATATTTGAAACAAAAATAAATCATAGTCGAATGAATGATATAAATCATATCATGATATCCTCTTAATCCTATCCTACTAATATTATTAAATGCGAAAGTTTGTTAGGATGGATGTATGGATGTATGGATGTATGGATGTATGGATGTATGTTTGTTGCTCTTTCACGCAAAAACTACTGAACGGATTTGGATGAAACTTTACAGTACTATATAGGTTATGCATCAGAATAACACATTGAATACATTTTATCCCGAAATTCCGGCGGAACGGGTACAACGCGGGTGAAACCGCGGGGCGCGGCTAGTAATAAATAAATCAAAATATTAAATGATAGTCAATGTGCACGAATCGGACATTATTAATTAATTTCAAGTTGATGTCATGACAAGTTTTAATTTGTTCACCGGCGTTGTGATGTGCCGACAGTCTTGTTTTAAATAAAGAACCAGCTTTTAATGATTCATTAAATATAATAATATTTCGATTTGTGATGACTACTAGTAATTTGATACAAGAAGCTCTTGCGTAATAATTGCACGGGTGCGTGATATATTGTGGGTCGCGTCCGATCTGACGGAAGACATATGCACCGTCGCGTCGGGTGAGTATGGCCGGCCGACTGTCCAGTAGCCGGTCGACTCGCCGCGCGCCGCGCCGGCTTGCGGCCGCCATCGGCGCCTCACCAGGACACTTGGCGGGTAATGCACGTTGTACGCAGCATGCTAATGTACTCGGCAGTAAATATATTAATTATTTTTTTATTCTCACTCCTATTTAAATATTTCATTTGCATCGTATTCACTTTAATATGATTAAATATATGCATATCAGAGTCGGGAGGCAAGGAGTCGGTTATCATATCATTCTTGTCACTTACTCAATAGGAAATTCTCTTCCCTTTCCAGCCTTTTACCTCAAGCAATCAAGGGTTTTATTAAGAGAAGGTGATTTCTGATTTATGTATCCCTCTGCATTGGTCGATATGTATTCGAGCCATACTTTGTATACCGGGGGTCTATATTCGTAAAAATCGTTGAAGGAACCACTTTCCCCCGTCTGAAGCACTGCACCAACTCACTGTAGATCGACATGCGAGTAGTAATATCGGGATTAGCTCCGATTCACTGAACCGATTTCAAGGTGTTCGGAAAGGAACTTGGGAACAAACTCACATCACATCGATTGGTGTAGTCTTTAACAAGGTTGCTACACGCGCTTCTCTGGGTTGGGATGGCGACTGATCGTCTCCGCGGGCGGTCCGCGAACATTGATGGTGATACGTGTGCACGTGACACGCACATAACACTGTCTGCCCACAGTCGGGTGTTGCTGCATGGCGTCGGGCGTGTCGTGTTGGCCTGAACCGGCATTGCTTATTGTACATTTACCGGGGACGTGAACCGCGCCGCGATAAATAACGCGACACAATGGATGGCATCATTGTGCACTTCCCGATGATTGGCCCCGCCTGCCTAACGCGCGCTCACCCGTGCGGTTCGCTAATAATTGAAAATTACCGGACACCAGACGTTTAGTGACGCGGCGTGAAAAGCGGCTGAATCTTGGCGCGACCCGCGGCGTGACGCCTGCCGAGACACTGGTCATCGCGTCAGGACCGGGTGCCGGTGCGACACCTCCGGACGGCACCGGGGAGTGACGCCGCAGATATTCCTGATAATAATGTCAAACTTCTCCTTCATTCTTTTCTGCAATAAATGTAAAGTCGTTACAAATTTTGGTAAGTCATCGAGTGAATTGCTCGAGTTGGCGACAGTTATGAATGGGATCCGTGAATGTGAGAACTGAGAAGTGCCGCCTCCGCCCCCCGACCCCGCCCGCTCCCCGCCGCGCCCATCACTATGATTGATGCCGGCTGCTCGCGCGGAACGCTCCGCCTCGCCTCGCATCGCATACATTCAAACTGGAACACTCATATGCAGGCTGCATCTCCTCCAGATAAATAAATCACTATTACGTAAGCCACATCTGAGGCTAAATTCCGCTTGCAACGATTTTCAAACAGATAAATTATAACAGCATGCATATCCTGAAAAATATTGTACCTAGAATACATTTTTGTGGGTGAAATAATGCCAGTTGCACACTCCGCTTTAGACAAATGGAAGTGAAGTCTATCTAACATCTGCAAAGCTAGATGTTGTTCTGTACTAAAATAATGATTTTTAGAACCACTGTAGACAGTAAGGTTTCGAATTTTGTTTGCATAAAATAAAAACAAGATGCATGTACCTTACTATTCGTGCAACATCATGTAAATGTCAATGCCATTGCGATGACTTGCACAGCGCCCGTATCCCCCGTAAGTAGTGCTCGGTAAACGTTCCAAAAGTTTCGGTCGAACTCGGCTCTGTGCTCTCAATTTGATAGCAGAGATGTAAATAAAGTTGTTGTTTCTCGGGGTCGGGTCGAGGGTCGATACGACACACGTGGAGGCTCGTCGCAGGCGTCGCGGTCGCCGTCGCTGGAGGAGGCCGCGGCTCGCCCGACACCGCGTGTCGCGTCGCGGGTCGACATCCAGACGGTTGCGACGCTTCGCGCGACGGGTCACCAGTCGAGTGAGCAGCTCGCAATACAAACAGAGGCCGCCCCCGCCCACAGATTATTATTCGAGCTAAGCTCCGCGTAAAACGATCGGATTTAATTTAAACCGCACGGCAGCGCTGTTTGCATTCTCTACTAACGAATTCGTCAGAAAAGTTAATTTCGCAATTTGCAGAGAACGTCTGGAATCGTGCAGAAAATTGTAAAGATGCCTCGTTCAGGTGACGAGGCGAAGGGCCGAGACGGGCCGAGACGGGCGAGCCGGGGCGAGGAGCGGAGAGGGTCCGGGCGGCACGGAGATAACTTTATCTTTAATGTGAATCACTTGGTATCTCGGAAACTTTGGCCGGCAATTAATCAGATCAGGGAGGGCGTCTAATATCATTTGTTATATTATAACGAGTGTTCTAGTTGAGCTCTATGGACTGAAGACGGCAGTATGTGCTGTATTGGAAGGTGACCGCGGCCCGTCTCTTGAATCATTTCACTACCCCCCCCCCCACGCCGGCCCCCCGGCGACCGCCAGGTGTGCTCTCTCCAAATTCCTTCGCGAAGCGCTTGCTCTTACAAATAATTAACTTTCAGTTACTTCCTCGACCGAACTTGCCGCCAGTTATATTTATCTGTGAGAAGTTGAGATAATTAATAGTATATTCGAAACTATTTAAATATACAAATAGAAAACACTAGAAAACACGTTGAACTTGTCTCCTTTGTTTAGCGATAAAACTAACATTGACTAACATTGTGAAATGTTTCTCGGAGATAGACGAATTGGTTCCCAAAAGATCTGCAATTATAAAACGGAAGCAATCTAGCTTATTCAAGCGATGTAAGCAGTGTAAGCTCATTGCGGTCGTTACGCGACGCACAGCTCGGCCCTTGCGAGAATCGGTCGGCGATACCAATACAATAAGGACTCGCTCGTCTGACTGCGGCGGACGTTCACGAGCCGCGAGTTGCGCGATAATGGAGGTACCTTAGAGGGATTTACTTAGGGCCGGCGCTCACTGACGGCGTGGCACAGCATGGCACGGCAGGTTGTGTAGTGGCATCCCGCGGCGTGCTGCGGCATCCCGCGGCGTTCCGTGGCATGCCGTGGCATCCTGCTGAAAGCCCAGCCACTCTGGCATCCATCAGTTTTGCTCGCGCACCGACCGGACTGCGCCCCACCGAAATGCTGCATAAGTTTCAACCTTATTTCAACTAGCTAGCAATCATAATTCCTCGACCCCAAAGTGACCCATACGTCTCGCGGGATGCAATGGCGCGCCGGGGCATCCCGTGGAATGAAACAGCATGACACGTCATGCCGTTGCATCCTGTGGCGTGTCGCATCATGCCGCAGCATCCTGCGGCACGTCACGGCATCGTGGTATCAAAATAAAGTAACATAATTTCTAAACTCATTGAAATAAGATTCAAAATAACTTAATTAGTATTAAAATCCTTTGCCATGACTCACCGTGCCGTGCCGGCAGTGGGCGCCGGCCCTTATTGAACTCCTTCGTATTGATGTCAAGTAAACAATCATCACCGGTTAAATCCATTTAGCTTATTTAGCTAATTTCAAAGTGAAACTAAGAGACTTTGTGACTTTTACAACTTTGAAATTAAACGAGTTTCGATATCTATACCTAGTCAGTTTTGTTTATTCGGTACCTAGTCGGTAAGAGCGGTAGTAGTGAGTGTGTAGTGAGGCCTGTTTGAGAAATGGAATCTTATACGAGTATAGGGACGGTGTGTCGACACGTCTGTACCGTCGCGCGTCGTTCTGATGATTGAAACCGTTCAACACTTATTTAGTACTTCCATCAGACCTGTGCGGTACAGCTCCCAGCGTGTACTCCTATTTATACCTACTGTTATCAATGTGTGTGTTTTGGCCGTGTTGTAAGAATGAGATGACATTTTGAGATGAGGGTACTCACGGAAGAGCGAGGTACTTACTGCGTCTTGTACTATTAACATTTAAACTGGATCAAATACATTACGAATAATATTTTAACAATCCTTCTGGTTGTCCTCGTAGTCATAGATTTTTTTCGTAATTAGAAAAGAATTCGTCACCAGCCCGATCGTGTCGGAGTCTTCGACATCTTAGTGATGAAATAATCGAGATCGACATTTTGAGTGCCCCCTCACAGTAACGCTCAGATACAAATGTGAGTGCGGGCCGCTCTTCTCAGCGTGCAGCGGGGCCGCACGAACCTCTCAATGTCCCCGAGCTGTCCCTAGTTTGGTGGTACCTACAATATAACTTGCCTTGACCACCTGGTATCAGAATATACATGTTCTTGACGTGTTACAATTAGAGACGAATCCATAAAGTTATTATTACCTGTGCTGTGGGCGTGTGCGGCTTCTAACTGAACAAGACGTGTTTCCCGAACGACAAGTTCATGAACGCGATGCCGCGGTGTCGACTTGTCGACGTGTCGGCGTGTCGGCGTGTCGGCGTGTCGACCGTCACCCGCCCGAGCCGTGTCTCTTGGCTCTGTAAATATATTATTCCGGACGATTTGTTGGCGGCGCGAGCGTCGGCGGCGCGTCGGGCGGATAAAGCGCTCAATGCACGTGACGTCACAAATCACGCCGCTCCCGGCGCGACAAAGGAAACCCATAACAATATTTTAGAAGAATATTTTTCTCTTTTACCTCCACAATGTGACACAGAGTGGCGTGTCAAACCGTAACCGATTGTCCCGCGGAGCGGAAACCGCCGGCCGCCCCCACCCCACCCCGCGCCGCGCCGCACTAATATCAATAATATTTAATTTGGCGGTCGGTTGATTTCACTGTGATTTGTGACCCGCCATATGTTGTATCAGAAATGAGCGCCAAATGTCGGTACAATGGTACTGATAACAATTTGTACGTCATTAATTGAGCTCTTATTTTTGATAACTACCGGTTTTGTTAGCGGTGGCATCCATAGTTTGTTCGCAGGAGTAACTCCAACATGATGGCGCTACAAGTGTACCTGCCGTTGTTTCAGCCGCGGCGCGCGGGTGCAGTCGGCGCGGTGAGGACCAAATATATTTCAAGTACCTACATTCTGTCCTGTTTTTTTGTAGAATAGCCGATCTTCGCTTTTCTTTAATTTCTCATTAATTTATTAGGAGTATAATACTTTCTGTAATGGAAGCAAAAGATTTGAAGATTTGTAGTGTACAAGTGCAACACCAGCCCGGCTAGAGAACGGCCTGCACCTCCGTACCTCCGTGAGCCCATCGAGGAGTCCGGCCGGCGCGGCTCCTTCAGCGCACAATCGAGGAGCCACCGGAGCCGCTGTGAGACTGCACGCGGCCGCCGCCCGCACGGGAGGCCCCGCGCGGACACAGCCTCACCACGGAACTGATGCTGAGCTTCACAACACACACAAGTCAATAATCTATAACGATGTAATAAACAACCACGAGATAATACTAATTGACAACTTTATTGCGTGAAAAGCTCGTTACATGTCACGAGTCAATGTAGCGTGCAGTCGCGCGGTGGGATAGGGATGTTGGTGTACCTTAAATAACTAAATAACATATATTTTAACAGTGTGGTACCAACGAGATAAATACTCAAATCTATATCAAAGGGCAGCGGCTTCTGAGGGTAACTGATGTGAAGTGATGCGAGATAAAATGTGGTATGGTTGACTCGGCGGGCGGTCGAGCGGCCGCGGTAAACAAACACGAGGACGTGACCGATCGCCGCGGCGCTGCTCACTAATAAATAACATATTAGCACAAAGACACACAACCACCTCCATTGTGCATTGTGTCGACCAGATGCTCCTCGGCGCGGCGCCGCGCTCTCTATTCATCAAGTCGCGCCGACGAGCTTCGTTTGCTTTTTGACGCTATTACACAATAAACACAATATTCTCTTCGGTTGCTAACGAGTGGTCTTCCGGGGGTTACTTCGTCAGGCGCGGACCCAGGATTTGTTTACAACTACGTGCGACTTGTGGTACGTGTGGTTTGGCTCTAAACCTTCCTCTTGAATCGTTCTATCTACTAAAGAAAACCGCATCAAAATCCGTGGCGTAGTTTTAAAGATCTAAACATTCTTAGGTATGCTGACAGACAGCGGAAAGCGACTTTGTTTTTAGGGTTCCGTACCCAAAGGGTAAAAACGGGACCCTATTACTGAGACTTCGCTGTCCGTGCGCGAGTCCGTCTCGCACATGGCCGGTTTTTATACTATGTAGTGATGTGATAGCCTCGCGTTAGAAAATCATATAACCATTATTATAACAAAAAAAAACTTTTTGGCTGATTAGTTTTTGAATTTTCACAAGCAAAAGTAAATGTTCACTTAGCTCGTTGGTTTTATTCGCGTTGTAAAACAGAGAAAAATAATAGAAAGCGAGCGCGCAGCGCGAGCGAGGTTTTCACTTTATTAAGCCCGGTTTCCACCGCAAGCGGAGCGGGCTCATTAATGACTCCGTTTGGCAGCCATTACGTGTTTTTGTTAACTGAGGTGTTATGCGTCTATACAAGTAACGCAATGGTAATTAAATGGAGTCATTAATGAGCCCGCTCCGCTTGCGGTGGAAACCGGGCTTAATGTGTTTGTTTTTCTCGGGGCCAGCCGGTGTTGATTAGATCAGATTAGGTTGTACTTATATTCATTTTTAACTAGCAGCGCCCCGCGGTTATACCCACGTTGTGCCCGTTCCCGTGGGAATTTCGGGAATTTTTATACATATAAACCTTCCTCTTGAATCACTCTATCTATTTCTATCTACTCTATCCAACACCCACATACCTTTAACTATATTTGTAAAATACGAATAAAATGTATGTTCGACGACGCCATGATAACGATACACTTCAAGTACAGAGTTGACTGGCTTGCCTCACTCACATCACACGCCACAGGGGACTCGATTCAATTTGCAACACATAATTGCTTTTATAATATACATCGAAGGACCGCGCGGTGTTAGCTTAGGACGGCGCCCCGGCCTTCGCGCGACTGTCCGCATGTAGGTAGATACGTGGTATCCAGAACACGACGCTCACGCACCCGCCAATGAAAAAACATTAGTGACTGGTGCCAACTATAAATAATGATTGGTACTTTTTGTTCATACTGCTCTTATCATTATCGCATTACAAATTACAATGTTGGTCCTCATCATCAACCCCAACATTAGAAACTTAAGTGAATGTTTATTAAATCTCAAGCATAGCGAATCTATCGAATGTAACTTTCCAACTTATTTTCCAGAGTCATCACATTACACTGAGCACATGACAATAGCACTATTGGTTACCTCGAGAGTATGACATTCGGTGTCGGTGTGGGGCGGCCGCGTCACCGCGTGCAATCTGTCGGGAGCTCAGTGGTGGCGCGGCACCTAGTGAGTGAAGTGTCGAAAATCTGTTGGAACCTATTGTAGCGTCATGGAGCGTGGGCGTTATCGTCGTGGAATAGCGAGGCCGCGCCTCGGTCGAGATACACGGCGAGGCTCCGGCGGGACACCTCGCGCCGGATGCAGCGGGCGCCGCGGGGCGGTACGGGACGGGGCGGCGGCGCTAATGCGATGCTTAACCCTTATCAACACATTTCACAACCCTGTGCTGCCTCCACGACGGTGAACATTACAAAACCAAACGATGAAGTGTGGGAGGGGGTGGCTCCGGGAAGTTTTTTCATTCGCAGCGGCGACAGCGGCGTGAGCTCGGCGCCGCGCCGCAACTATTTTATTGCTCTAAACTTTAAAGCGATCACAAATTGAATTACATTTGATACGGAGCCGCCGCTCGGCCGGCTGCCCCCCTCTGTCCAACAAATACAATTAATATTTTCTCTTTGTCCTGGAAAAATTACTGAGCTCATTTGTGATTTGCTTTTGTTCTGAATTATTTTCTAAGAAAATTGAGGAAAATAATTTCCAACATTTGTTTATATTTAGATAAACGGTTTAAAGATCGACCTTCCGTTTTGTGTATAAAATAAACTGAATATCTTTGAGGTCCGCCGCCCGGCGGGCGCGCGCCGCACCCGCTTGGCGGCAGCTTCCGATGGTAAACAAACATAACACCGACTCCCGTTGGAGACATCTTTACAGAATGAACAGCACGCAATCCGATGCGCCCGCTTACGTCTGCTGGTGCACACTCGTATCTTTGTGTGATTAAAACTGCATGAAGGACTCGCCGGAGAGCGACTTGTCTGTGAGCAGATCCCTGCCCGGTGTACGTAGCTTGTTTATACACTAGCACGTTCCTACCTTTGCATACGAGGAGCTTAATTTATGAACAGAATACAAAGTTCGCTCCACTTTGCACTCTGGGGAGCGTGGCCGGAGCAGCCCGGAGTGGCGCCTCGTGTGCGGCTCGTGCATGCCCACGAGCTAGTTGTACAACACTATGTACTCCACACGGGACATAACCCGAGAGGTATTCACTTACATTCTAATTTAGGATAACTCGCGATGTTACTGTTTTCATGTTTTAAAATATAACCGTTCTATTATACTATCTACGACGAGTGGTTGTCGTATCATGTATTCTACCCGCAATCACGCGCGGAAGAGGGCGTGCGGGTGTGCGGGTGTGCAGATGCACCCCGTAATGAATTCCAAAGAGCTCGCCGCCGCGCGGCGGCCGCGCGCCCGCCACCCGACCCAATACTCATTCATGCTGTTTAAGATATCGCTCAACATACTTACGTTGATTATATAAATGTAAATGAGACACAACCGTTGTATCTGAGCTCCTCCATCAGTCTGTATGTATGTATGTAATACAATAAGCACTTTGTCCTGAATAAGTGGATGATGAAACTTTATGCACAAAAGGACCTCGATCAAGGTGATAAAGTAATACAAGTTGTGACATCTATTCAGAAGGTAGAAGGTATTAGAACTGAGCGCGGTGTGGGTGGAACTATCAACCAAGATGGTCTTTTTTCAACGTATAATCATAGTAAGTGTTTTACTCGTTTCAGTGTTTTTACTGTTAATTTAAAAACGTTACTTATATGTACTAATAATGTAATAATCCCTTTTTTTATGGATTTTCATATCAGTCATATTTACCGGGGTTTAAAGCTATTTTTATCCAAGGGGATAACCACAGCGCGGTTAACACCGCGGGCGCTGCTAGTGAGTGCCTACATAATACCTACGATATTGTATTGTTTGTAAAATCGACGACGTCCTCAATGAGGTACACAACAAACTCGTGTCGCTGCAGCCGGCGGCGCGGCGGCGCGGCATAATTATCTATACTTACTAGCTGCGCCCCGCGGTTTCACCCGCGTTGTACCCGTTCCCGCGGGAATTTCGGGATGAAAAATAGACGTTGGCCGATTCTCAGGCCTACTCAATATGCTCACAAAATTTCATGAGAATCGGTCGAGCCGTTTCGGAGGAGTACGCGAACGAACACTGTGACACGAGAATTTTATATATAAGAAGATATAAGAAGATATTACTCTAATTAAAACCTCTTTCTTTTTGGTAAACTTTGACACTCCTCTCTTTACTCTGCATTTGGGATCAACGGCTACAAGATTGACATTTTATTAGAAACGGATCCCAGTATCGGACGTAGTAACTATTTAGTAATCTGTGGTATCGGTGGATACAAGTTGGCGGGATCAGTGGCCTACTAAATCTGATTCCGGGATCCGTGGATACCCGCCGCGCGGGTCACCCGAACACTTGCGATACTTAAAAAATTATTCTTCAAGAGGACGTAATTGAATCGGGTCGTAAATGGTCGCGGGAGGGCCGGGGCCGAGCCCGCTGATGGATCGTCCTCGCCGCTCGCGTCTCCGGGACTCGCCGACCGACCTTCACGGAGCGGGGTTAATTAGACATTCTTTAAGATCTATTAATTATCGCGCGGCGCCCGACAGCCCCAGTGTGTGCTCTGCTTAAAGGAATTTTTCAATTTATCAGTCGAACGCTTTTGCACCACTTACATCGTGTTGCGTTTATTTGGTAATTACTATGAAAGGGTGATTCGGCAGAAGAATGAAGAAACAGATGACAATGATGAACAATGACATAACTGTCAAGTTTTACTAGACAAATTGAAATATCGAGTAGTGAGCTCACTCGCCATTCCGCAATGTGCATGCAGTATGTATGACGAGGATTTCCCCGTGTGGAGCCAACGAGAATGTTGAACAAACATCCGACATTGTCGGCGGGCTTCGGCCATAACGATAACCAAAGCTATAGGCTGCGTCGTTGTGCTGTCGGAGCCCCGCGGGACCTGCCGCGGTATGTTATTGAACTTGGTACTAATTTCAAACCTGTAGAATCGCTACTTACAACATTCTTATATAACGAGGCAACATTGGGTAGGGATCTCTTTTATTGTTGGGTCTATTTGTACGAGATGTTGGTGAGGTTGTTTGTGCAGAGTATGTGCGTGGGGGCGGGTTGCCTGGCTGCCGCTACGACGGCGGCGGCGGTGGCGGCGGGATCGAGTTCCAGCGGTACGACGCGCAGTGGGCGGAGGGGAAGGGGCGCGGGGCGGGCGTGTCGAAACAATCACACTGAAATATGAAAAGCAATAAAAGCACTCGCCCCCGCACTGTGAGTGGACTCGGATTCATATGAGTGGCGCAACTGATCGATCCGCATTGATATCGGAAACTCCGATATTTCTATTTGGTTAATGTGATCTAGCTGTCCAGCGCGCGGCTAGCCGTGGTCGCACGCCGGCCGGGTGCCGGGTGCCGGGTGCCGGGTGCCGGGTGCCGGGCGTCGGGCGTGTTTTACGAGCGCTAGCCCTGGTGGGTCGTAACGAGGCGGAGCGAGTCGCGGAAACAATTACAGAGTAGACTATTTACAGCAGACAGGATTGATGATACAAATTAAACTTCATTTTATTATCTTCAATGTTGATTGCTTTTTGTGACTGATGGTATTTTTGGTTTATGTAAACCGTCTCTTTATGTTATAAATCTCAGTTTTTAAGATTCGTTGGGCGTCACGGGTCACGGGCGGCGGCGGCATTACCCGCTGTATACTGGGCGCTTGCCGGGCACACACACGTGATGAACACTGGATTCATTACCCACATTGGAGACTGTATATAATTATCGAATGGAATGCTTGAAGAGATCAATAACTAATCTGTGCGGGAGTGCTGTCTGAGGAGACCAAATAAAGCAAAGCAGAGCGAGGCGTTACAGGCGCGGGCCAGGTGAGCTCCCCGCGCCCCCCGCCGCCCCGGCCGCCCCCGCGACCACCTCTTGACAGGTGTCGCTCACATACTGCCGTCGTTAATTACTGTTAAATGGACCCTTTTGAATCGGGCGGCTTACAGAATAAGTTAATATTCAAAGAGACCACAACCCCGGCGCCTCTCAGCCCGTCGACCTTCGTTTGGTTGACCCTCGTGCGATTTATTTTATTATTTATGTTTGTTAATATAAATTACTGTTTTTCTAAAGAGGTCTTATATTCTTTAGTATTCGTATAAAATATGTATGTACTTAAAATGTATTCGCATTATTCATTTCATTAGAGATCCATCTCCTACGCCCAATAAAGTATTATTGCACTTAATTGTAAATTTTATTATAAAACATTTTTTTCTTATAGCGAAGCATATTAAATGTAGTTGGTTAACTTTTGTCGTAGCAGCGTAGTGCATTCCAAAGTACGTAGCTCGTAGAAACAGCTACGGGCTACGCGCGCCTACGGCCTACGGCTACGAAATAAATTGTCCGCCCAACGAATCGATGACCCACTCGTAGCCGTTTATACGAATACGTACGTAGCATACGTAGCCGGGGATATTATGTTCGTTGAAATACCGTCGTATTGTGTGATCATACTACGGTTTACTAGTTTCAATTCTTTGCGTATGCGAATTACTAATTCCGAGTAGAAAAAGAAATTGAGTCCCAATTCCAAAACGAGAACAAACAAAAAACAGAAAGGTTATACAAGTCAAACATTATCCTACTAATCCTACTAATATTATAAATGCGCAAGTTTGTGAGGATGAATGTATGTATGAATGTTTGTTTGTTGCTCTTTCACGCAAAAACTACTGAACGGATTTCAATGAAACTTTACAGTAATACAGGTTATACATCACAATAACACATGGGATACATTTTATTCCGAAATTCACACGGGAACGGATTCAACGTGGGTGAAACCGCGGGGCGCGGCTAGTTTTATATATTTGGGAACATTTGACGAGCAACATGGTGACAAGTCGGTGACGCTGCGGCTACTCAGCGAGTCAAGTCAACCGAGAAGTATCGTACTACCGCGAACACATTGCCGCAATGAGAGCTAACAGTGTCGGGACCTTGCAGCGTTCGGACTTGCTTGTGGCTGAGATCTAAAATACTGGCGGCCTTTAAAGAGTTAACGAATCAATTTTATTAATATTTGGCGGTAGCTGCAACATTTTTTCTTAAACACTTCAGTCTCTTGTGACCACAGTTCCTTTAAAGGGACCGAAACGTCCGATAAAAGAACTTATATCATATAACATAGGTATATCATAAACCTCAATATCATTTTTGAAGACCTATCCATAGAAACCCCATACGTATTTGATGATTATTATTTTTTGATATTCAGTTTTCAGTATGGGAACCACCAAATTTTTTTTTTCTATTTTTGTTTGAAAATTTTAATGCGGTTCACAGAATACATCTACTTACTACGTTTCAACAGTATAGGTCTTATAGTTTCGGAAACAAGACAGACATGAGAATCTATAAGGGTTCCGTTTTATGCCATTTAGCCACGGAACCCTAAAAAAACGGCAAAAATACACGTTTGTTGTATGGGAGCCCTTGAATATTTGTTTTGTTTTATTTTAGTATTTGTTGTTATAGCAGCAATAGAAATACATCATCTGTGAACATTTCAACTGTCTAGCTATCACCGTTCGGACGGACGAATGGACAGCGAAGTCTCAGTAATAGGGTCCCGTGTTTACCCCTTAGGTACGGAACCCTAAAAAATGAAAAATAAAAGCCAAGTGCATCCTTAAACGTAGTCTAAATGCATCTTAAACGTAGTTTCGAAATTAGTAGTGTTCGCTTAAATCTAGGATCGCTACCACTTAGAGTCCATTCACACTAACATATTCGAAATGTTGGAAGGAACCTGAGCAAAAGAGTTTCTTTGTCTGAAATAATAAGGAAAAAGTAGCCCAGTCTCCCTAATAATAAATACAAGTAGGTATTCTGATTCGAAATACAGTCAAATGAGTGTGTGCGAACGAACGAAGACTACCATTATAGTGCAGATTTATCTGATTGAGACACACGTCACCCGCGTCACCCGCGCGCCGCGCAAGTGATCCTCCCGCCGCGGGGCTGGTCGACTTAGAGTTCCGCCGAATTAGGGGAAGCCGACTAAACCGGATCCCAGATAAGTGTGACTTTAGGAGCTCTATAAATAATAGGTAGAGTTTGATTGCGGTCGCGGGGGCGCCGCGGGAACACCACTGCAACTGCCAACCTCATCGACGGGACATCACACGAGCGGAGCGGACCCGAGCCCGAGCACACATTTATGAAGACGATAGAAATACTCGTGTTCTGCATCAGTTCACCAGTTGAAAGCGAATGCGCGGAGCCGCGGCAAAGCTCCGATCGAATCCGTTTAAAATGTTCCGTCATAAAGGCGAGCCCGAGCCGAGCGCGCACTGGCCCGTGCGGCGCGCGTCAACTAATCGCCGGAGCGATGTCATCTGGCGCTTTGATCTCGCCCGCCCGCGCCGCTCCGCGCCGCACGGTTCATCAGTCAGCGAGCGCCACATACCAGCCCGTCCCCGCGGCGCGGCGCCCTCGCACCACGTCATCCTGAAGCGACGTGCCCACTGTTGAAGCGCCGCCGCGCCGCGAGCTGCGAAGTGAAAACGCATGTAATCCGAGGCTCGGCCCTAACTACGAGTATATCATTTTACTTGTGAGGGTGCGGTCGCTGAGCGGCCGATATAACAAGTGGAGATTGTGCTCAGTTGAGAGCTCGGTTAAGTTACTTGATAGCGGGTTACGCTTGCCGCATGTGCTCCGTGCTCGCTGCGCTCGTGAAATTGTTTTGATGAGCGAGGACGTGTTCCGAATAGTGGAGCACTCATAAACATTCTGCAAGAGAGTTGATTTATGTCTCAATTAATGTAAGATGACAATCTCGGGAGCTATTCAGATTACTCCACTAATTGTCCCGGCGCTGTGCCCGCCGCGCGCCTCCCACTCGTAATACATGTCTCAAGTCTGACTTCCAGTATAACGGACCTGCCTGACACTTTTTACTTATTTATTCTATTTCCTACTATCCTATCCTACTAATATTATTAACGCGAAAGTTTGTGAGGATGGATGTATGTATGGATGTACCTATGTTTGATGCTTTTTCACGCAAAAACCACTGAACGGATTTGGATGAAATTTTACAGTAATATATAAGTTATAGGTACATCAGAATAACAGATGGGATACATTTTATCCTGAAATTCCCACGGGAACGGGTACAACGTAGGTGAAACCGCGGGGTGCGGCTAGTCTATAAGTCAACTATAAGTAAACAGTGTCTTCACTACATATGTAACCCAAGGTACGAAAAACATGCCTAAAAAATTGGTTATTGGCGTGCGCTGCTAAATCTATTGATGATACACATAAACAATGTTGTACACAATCAAAGTACATATCATTGCGAACAAATAAGTTCGCGAGGGCATATGTCTAACTATAATAGTTAAGCCACGATAACCGTTTTTAGTAAAAATTAATTAGTTAAAAAAGGAGTGTATTTTAAGTTAATGATATTAATATCATCAAAATAAATGGCTTTACAATCAAGATTTATTATGTGACTTTATATACCTTATAAAGTAACATAATAAACCTTATTAAAATCGGACAGTTAGTTTCAGAGTTATGATGAGAAATTTATAAAATAATAATGCTCGATGGCGGGTCTCTTATGGCTACTGTTTCGTGCGGTCAAAGCGCGCGGGGATATACCTACGAACGACGAAGAAGACGCGTTATGTATTATCCCGAATTCTTCCTCACATGAAATCTCGATTGTGTATATACTCGCGCAGACACGCAATATTTTATCCCGATGAAGCAGAAAAGTTTGCTCTTCTGTTTGTTTGAACGCACTAATGTCAGAAACTACCATTCGATTTGAATAATTTCTTATAACTAGCCACATTTAACGGAAATGCTACAATGTGTTTTTCATCCTAAAATGCCCACGTGAACAGGCACAACGCGGGTAAAACTGGGACGCTGCTAGTTTATTTAAACGCTAGCTGTTCCGCGCGGTGGTTCCACCCGCGATCCAATAGATGGCGCTAGTGTGAAAACTTACGTTATTTGCCCAATGGCCAGGCTTAGTGGGGTCGCGCCCATACATCCAGTAAAGCCGTTAAAATCTTCTTTATAAAATTAATATAAAAAATGCCTTCAACTATAAACAAAATAAGACCGATCGATCAAAATATGTCTCATCAATCTATCTATGTATGTCACTTTAATATTGTAAACGCCGATGAACTATAGACTGATTGGGAAATATACAAACCATTTACAATTTTATATTAACTTTCGCATAATTTTTCGTGAGTACACATTCAGTGGAGCGTTTACAATACCTCGGTGATATAATGATTGAACTTTATTCTCTCCAGCAATTGGTTTCCATAGGAATGTTATTCCAAATGTTTGCTGCAATGAATCTGAAACCGCCTTCGACGCGAAGCCCTGCGAGCGCTCTCATCCATATTACGAGTACTGACGCTTGCCAATATACGTTCTCTTCTCGGCACATTGTATGCTAAACGTGTACGGGCTCTGTATCCCCTGTACGGGAGTACAGTCTGCGACCGAATACCGCACTACAATGGAGAGCTGAACAGAGACGACACTATTAAATTAATTACACATTATTATTATAGTATTTCTCCTTGGAGTTAGGGGACGAGCTCGTTTTTTTGAGAGGCGTGCGAGGGGATACAGATCTGGCTGCGTTACTTAAGGTAAGAAGGGACGTTGCTTGGAGATGTGGTCTCCTAGCAGCGGCTCCGCTTGCCCCCGCGGTCCCCCGGGGCCGCACGTACGCGCTCTACAAACCAAACCTCTCCAAACACACATAAACCTGCGCACGTGAGGCGTCGCGCCCGCCGAGCCCCTCACCGCACACCGGTTCTTTCCTCTGATACGTTTATTCATCTACACGAATACGTCAGCTCGCCGCACCTGTCCGGCCCGACCCGACTCTACACCGATATATTTTCATCTTCATTAGTAAACCCTCGAACCGGCAATTTAAACAATTACTGGCACTCTTCCGGGTTATCTCGTACCAGTTTGGAAGTGAATCGCAGCGAGTAGTTTCACGATAGCTGTGGGTGTTCTGAGAGGAGGCCGAGTCGGTGGCGGCTGCATCCCAGCCTGGGAGATAATGGATGTCGGCGCGGCCGGGCTGCGCTGCTCATTAACTCGACTAATTAACGCTCCGTCGAGACACGTTATTAAACCATTACTCCGCCAGAAGGTGGGCTCGCGTTAAAACTCGCACTTTGTTCCCACTTATTAAACTTTTCTGCTTCATGTCGCCCGACTGCTTCCCCTTTTACTGGCTCTACCCATATTATATTAAAATAATGAGCAATACTCTCCCGGCAGGATTTCGCGAGAGATGTTCGCTAAATGAATTTATACAACAATAAAATAGCAAGATAGGTACATGAAGTGTAATGTTGAGAGTGTTGAGTGTACATACGTGAGCATATCGTTTCAATGTACATTGACACAAGTGTTCCCTTGTATTAAGATATATGGGACGTTTACGTTGGTGTCGTGCGACCAATTACAGCGAAAGTTATACAACGATCGAGTGGAGGGACGTGCGGCGCCTCTCGACTCCGACGCGGCCACTCGTCGACTCGATGGACTCGTCGCCATGTGGCTGTCATGTGACGTTGGTGAGGCGCGACACACGGCGCTCATTCATTAACGGTCGTTTATGGCGCAGGTGATATCGCGCCCGTTTACGACGTTCGCCAGCTCTCGGTGACTGGCTGACGGACGCGATCCGCCATACAATCAAACGCAACTCGTAATTCACTCCTGATGTTTCGTCTCAAATAATTAATCTTACATCATCACATACTCGTAATGTCAGCCATCCCATGACGCGGTGTCGTACAGTTACGTTACACGATTGGCATCTATTAAATACTTTATGGTTCTCCGTACGTATACTCGTAGGAGGCGTCGGTATTCCGAGGAGGTATCCCCGTTTTGTTTGTTGGTTGTTTTTTATAAAGTTTTGCAGTTTAGAGGTCATCCGCGCGCTCCCCCCCGCCGCCGCAGCCCGGAGCCCGGAGCTCCCGTGTATGTCTGTGACGTACTTAATATTACTATTGCCGTTCGTTCGAGTTCCTGCAGAAACCACTCAATAGTATTTTTTGTTGAAGTTTTAAATTGTTCACGTAACCGGTTACGTAGCATGGTTTCGTCGGCGGCCGAAGGGATCTAAATAGCTAATCAGTTAGTACGCCGAACGTGCCTAGCACCTCGGAGCGGGCGCGGCTCAACTCGCAAATGGTTTCCTGTGAAAGTTGTAATGGGTTTGGAGTATGTCAAAGTGCGCCGCTATCTCGTCGTCGAGTTTATTATAACTGTCATAATTAGTGTTCAGCGGGTGAGGGGCGCGGGTGGGGCGGCGCGGGCGGGCGCGGGTAACGAGGAGGTCCGAGGGACTCGCGGATCTGCGTCCAGCACCTCGCCGCACCTCCAACTCGTGGAAGAAACGTGAGCGGATGACGTGTGCCGCTTCACCGTGCGTGTGATCGGCGCGGGCGGGCGGCATCGCACTATTGCGCTAATGTACGAGTATTATTGAATCACTAAAAACCAATAAATCGTGTCGTTTGAGACCCTCTTTACATATTGCCATTTAATATACGCCCCGGATTCCGGGAATATTTACATGTTCGCTGTTTACGAGGGTTTTAGTCAACAAACTGTGCGTTTAATGTATTAATATTGCGATATATTGTGGTGAGTAGTGAGGGAGCGCACAGCACGGCGCAGCACGGCCCGAACTGTAGACGAGACTGGTTTTATGTTATTTGTGGTCCCACGCCGTACACCCATAAAGTTTATGTCCTAACAATTATTACACGCGTTATTAAGTTGGATCGGGAAAACATTTGTGCGAAAGTTATTATTTATTGTGTGATATGGAGTTGAGGAGTCGTAGGGCGGCTTGTTCTACAAGTTGGCCGCGAGCCACCAGCCAGGGCGGCCGCCGGCGCGGGCCCGCGGCCCTGTGCTGCGCCCGGGGGTGCTCGAGGGTGCCTCCTCGATCGCGGACGGCCCGCGGGCCGGCGGGGCCACAGCCCACTTGCCGCTATCGCCGCTGAAGACCACAAGTCCGCGACAAGTCGTTCACCTTTCCGGTCCATAGGTATTACTGATACAGATTAATAATTATCCAACGCGGTATAGTAAGTGAAGTGAAGTGACGCGTGACGCCCCTGTCGCCCGGTCAGTGTCGCTCAGCGACGAGTGACGTCACTCCCCCGCGCCCGCTCCCGCCCGCTCGTCTCAGACATCGCCGACCTCACTTACTTAATACGCTCGTTTATATTGTAACGAGTGACTACAGCACTACATCCTCCGTAAACTGTCTTAGTTAATAACCGAAACAGATTGAAATTACTGAACGATGATTCAATAAATAAGTTAATGCGTTATTAGTTATTAATTACATTAAAGGGATGTTCAAAGGAAGACGGTGCGCGGTGGTGCAGTGAGTCGCGCCGAGCTCGCGGCGTCGACCGCAGTCCACCGCAGTCGACAGCGCCCGACAGCAGAGCACTGTGGACCACATTTGGGACAGAGGTAATTAAATGTTACTTAAAAAATTCCATTCCCATAACCATCTTATTATGGGAAAAATATACCTGAATACATATGTTACAATATGTCTACCTAATGGTTAAGTACTTACTAATGTCGGTGCGCCGCTCTCCGTCCTGTGACGCGCTGTTTGGACGCGGCTCGCGAACAACACGCACCCGAGTTCTGGAACCGCCGTGCTGCCTCCGGACGCGCCCGTAGCCCAGCGGCGGGGCTCGGGAACACTCGCATCGTATTTACCAAAGATTAAATGATAAATAAATTTACACTCACTCGAGTTCGATGTTGGAGCGCAAATTGCAATCCATTACGCAGCTGCCAGCCACTCGACGGTTACGTAATCATGACCTTAAACGATCACAATGCCTAATTCTCTTTCAATTGTTGGGAATAAAATAAAACGCTTTGGAAGGAAACAGATATAAATGTTTAGGTATTATAGTGAGATAAGTGAGGCGAGCCATTGATAAGGAGCGTGGGAGCGAGCGCCGTGGGCTGGGGCCGATGGCGCGCGGTTCGGCGGCGGGTCGACGGCGGGTCGGCGGCCGGACGCAGCGGCACGCGGCGCACGTCATCTCAGAGCACTCCGCGGGTCATTGTTTATCCGTTTTGTTTGGTTACGTGCTAGTCATTGTGACCACACAATGCTCCTCGTGGTTCGAAATAAAAACGCTTACCGGACTCTTTGTTTGTACGCGGCCGCCCCCGCCCCCACCCTGGCTGGCTCGCATCAACTTTACATTAATAGAGTTCACTCTTCAAGTTTGTATTGGCTACAAACAATCTTACATTGGCAGAGTATTACTTTATTTCAAAACGCAGTGTATGAATAGAATAGAGTATTGAATAATACTTAACTATCGTTTGTTGAATAATGAAAGTTATAGGAATCACCATCAAAATGGAATCGTTAAGAGTCGTTCAGAGAGGCGCGACGCTAGACGCGGGGCGCGTCGCCACACGTCGGCCGTTGAAACCAAACGTACCGACACTCATTCATGTCAGTGCTCATGTAAGGCATGATCACACGTGTTTCACTGTCCTGTCATAGTTCTGTTGCAGCACATGGCGCCGCTCAGCCGGGGCCTCCCGCCGCCCGCCGCGGCGGAGGGCTAACATTTCCGCCGCGGAGCGCGCGCAGTGTGCTCATCCGAATAATCCTTTATGTGTGATTGTTCGTAACTGCTAACCTCGGCTCAGAGCTATCAATGCATACGGTACCTACTTATGACACGTTATGACTTCCAAACACAGTGGTACAAGGACGAATTATTACATAGTTAGTGTCCAATTACGTTATATGTATATGTTACAGTTACATATCTATATACCTAGATAGATATACGTTTAATGAGGTTCCGAGCAAAGAAAATGAGTCGTATTGTTGGATGAGCGAAAGTATTAGAGAAATATGCGGCGGCGCGCGCTCCGGAGGGATTGATTACAATTGCTAAACTTAAGGTCGCCAATTTGGGCGGAGACGCGTAATGGAGAATATTTTATACAGAACGGAGTGTATTACACGTGCGAGCTCGAGCCGCGTCGAGATTGGTTCGCTAATTTACGAGCAGGCGCGCCGGGCGCCGCCGCCGCGCTCATCCGTCACCGCTCGCCGCCCGAGCCGCGTTCGGTGTCGTTACGTTAACAGCCTTTTAATTAGCATGAGATGTCGCCGCCTGGCCGACTGCCGCGGACAGGGACCCGGCACCCGGTGTCCGCACCCGCCATTGGCACGCACACCCGGCGCCCGGACCCGGCCGGCGCTAGTCTCCACCTCACTGCCGCAATTGAATACAGGTTTTACTCGTGTTCAACATGATCCCCCAACATTTTGGTACATCAAGTCCCCAAAAGCTGTCTGTCTGTATGTAATTGATTCAAAAACTTTCAACCGGATTTTCATGCGGTTTTCCGTAACATAGAGCGATTCAAGCCGAAGGCTTGCGACTACTTCTCATGTCACAACTTTTCACAGGAACGGGTACAACGCGGGTGAAAGGGCGGGGCCGCTAGTTGATTATAAAAGTATAGAGCATTCGAACAATCTAACAATCCAAAGGAATCTTCAACTTCAGGGAGAATTTTAAAACACCATACAGGGTTTGCTTCAAATCATCTAAATTGAGGATATGGTCGTTATAAAAAAATAGAAACAACATAACAGCGGCCCGCTCGCCGCGGCCGCCCGCTCGCCGCTGCTGACACGAAAAGCCTCTTGATCTCTCACCAACCACACTACACGGACAATGTTTACTTAGCTTTTAATTTAAAAACGGAGTTTTAAACTGCCGTGTCGCCGTAAAGGAGCCCCACCAAGAGACAGTCCTATTGATGTGTCACAATCACGACGTCCCTCCGCGTCATCGACCGAACGTTTGATTTTCGAATGGGGAAAATAATGATAAAGCGAGGATTTTATTCGGATTTGATGACAGTCATTTGTCGGAGTCGCCGATCCAGACTCCACTCGCCCTAATGAAATATGATTGGTCTCGTGACGTAAATTACCTGAATTGTTGAGGTGTCGCCATTGGCACGCGCCGGCGGGCTCGGGACAAAGGCCCGCGTCTCAAACACACGCACAATCTCTGGAATCTAATATATTTAACTTTGCACAAATTACTATCCGGTTATCGTTTAAGAGAAAAAGCGGAGTGTGCCCGCCGGCGATTTCATTGTGGCCGGACCGCCGCAAAAACCCACCACACGCTTTTTCACTTTACTGGAGTCTTGTTATTTGTGAAATTTCTCCAAAATTATTTTGGTTCATTTAGTGGGGAGAGCCGCCCTCCCGGGCGCCCGCTGCCGTCAGCTCGGCCGCGCCGCGTAGGGCGAGCTACTCTTCTCTCTTCTCTCTCACTTCTCGTAACACTTCGTCATTATTTGTGACTCAGAGTCGCGCTAGTCGGTGTTTAGTACTCCTCTCGGCGCGGCGCTCGCGCGGCGCTGGCGCGGCGCCAGCCTCCTCCTAAACGCACTATATCAAAAGGTCAGCTCTAACACAGTACATCAAGCTCTAGAGTCCGATTTTAAATGAGACCGATCACTGATGCGACTTGTGACTTGCGACGGCCGATGCGTGTGACGTGCGATACTGATACTGATTCGTACAAACTGCAGCTATCTATTTAATTGGCTCGAGATTTGAGAATTTTCTGTATTGAAAGACATATAGGTACCTACTCATTTACAATATATGCCCAGGCAGTGGAAAAGGGGTATGCGGGTGCAAAATATCAAGAACATTACATGTTTAGACTTGGAATGTTTCAGGAGGCGATAGGTACCTGCTCTGAAGTTAGATACGGTTGAACCTTTAGCTCACAACTACTGTACCTACCATACGTTACAAAATACGAAATATTTGTAAAAAAAGACAAAAATATCATTCTGTAAGATAGCAAAATAATGAATTCGTGTACCTACGTCGTGCCAAGAGAGTGATTGAACTAGTACCTACATGTCCATATTGTCCATAGTGATGATAGTAGGCGTGTCGTATCGGATGTAGAGGAGAGTGAAGCGCGGGGTGAGCGAGCGCGTGTTGATGTTGATGATGATGAGGAGGCGGCGCGGGGCCGCGGGGCGCGCGGCACTGCCGCGTCGGCCGTGGAGCGCGCCGCACGACTCCGCCGGGCCCGAGCGCACCGCCGCGACACGACACGCGACGCGCGACACGCCGCGCCAACACCGCCGAGACGCCTCACCGCAACCACCACCAGGACCCGCACCTGTGCCCGACCACTCCACACCGATACATACACGGTACAATCATATGTAATTATCACATTACAGTGCATGTGTATATTAATTTAGGAGACGAAATTCTAACGTTTTATAAGTGCGAATGTACTATTAATGAAACCGGTATGTGGTCCTGTTTCTAAAAGTCTCGTTTTTATTAAATAGGTAGTCCGTCTCATCGCTTGATAACGAGTCATCGAGTCCGTTTAATTTTATTATTTTGTGCATAATAATAAGTAGATTCAACTCTTAAAACTGTAATAAATTAGTAGGCCTCGTTTTGTGTCGAAAACATATAATGTGGATTTTGTGTACCTACACAATAATAAACCTTTGACGATGTGGAGAGAAAAGGCGAAGTTTTAAAGGACTCCGTGGGTACTTCAAAAAGAAAATCAGGGCGGAAAACGGTCACTTGTGATTCGTCTGCATGTACCCAGGTGTAACTGTGTCGAACGTGATCTAAATAAATTACTCTATTATCTTTAGGTTCCTAATCGCGGAAGTTTTATCACAACACTCGTTAAATGTCCCCATTATCCGCGATGTCTCCTAATTGTGTGTGTTGCCACCGGGACGCAAAGTGCCCCGGGACACGAAGTCCCGCGGGATCCGGCGGCGCCGGTACCCCGAAGGACCAACAGACAAAAAGACGGCAAGGGATAGTCGGAGGAACGTGTGGATCGAGTGAATCTGCTGTTTATTTACTTATTCATAGATTTTTCGGGTTGCGATATTTCTGATTTTTAAACATTTCATAAATATCATAAATGGGCGATCGTCTTCTGACAGAACATGACACACGGGGCTGTGTGCGCCGTGCTAATGATTGACGGCACAACGCAATGTGTCGCTGTGACGTGCGTGCGGCTGCGGCCGGCTGCGAGCGAGCCGCGCGCCTGCCGCGCGCCTGTCGCGGGATCACACAAAAACACCTAATACATGCTGTTTCTCAGACTTGTTTCTTACGTAATTACATATTTTGTAACAAAAACTTTGAAAAATTATTTGAGTATAAATTATAGCAAAAAATGAAGACCGGGTACAACCACATTATCCGAGTAGGTAATAATAAGCATAATATAAAATGTGTGTGGTGAGCCGCGCGGCCGGCGGAGGTCGCGGCGTCCTGCCGCTGATTGAAACCATTCGATCATAAAATACAAACACAATTAGACAATGGGGCCATCAAACGAGCACTCACAGCATTATCAAATAGCACCATGTCATCGGGGATCTTTTGAATCGGTAGCTTTTTAGATAAGTAATAAAATAAGCAATGAAAGGATGATGAGTCAATGATCGCGAGTGTGAGACCCCGCGGCCCGGCCCGCCGCCGGCCCGCTTGTCTGCTCTTAACATGTCACAATCGACTGATACTCGTAACGGAGGAGAAAATCATTTTTAGAGGCGATACAAATCTCTGCATTCATAAAAAACGGAATTGTGTGAGGAAACCTTATGACAATGGGGAAATGCCAATGGAAATAATAGTTCGCCTTTTATTTATTTATTTATTTGATGGAAGTCCAACAGATTTTTTAAACTTAAAAAAATACAATTTTAACTTTCGTGTTGTAGTCTACGAGGACTTCCACAAGACCGCGGGCCGCCCAGCTCGTCATCCATTCAGTGACACTTCACTATACATACGTTCTTGACTATGTTCCTCTTGCTGTGTCCGTTATACTCGAATGTGAGAGTCCCTCCGTTTGGCTACAATATGTTGGGCACTATAAGATACTGGTGTTTTTTATTCACATTATGTTCGGGTTGACCCACGGGTGTTGCAAGCGTAGTTCAATAAATCGCGACATCCATTGAAATTATTTTTAAAATAAACAAAACAAAGATGTGAAATTACTCCCGGCTGATATTTTTTAGAAGGTAATAAAATAAATAAATCCAAATATCACTAGTTTAGGAGGTTCGACATCATGGACTGTCATGCGCTCTCCGTTGTGACGGTCATTACGACTGTTCTGAGTTCTCATTACGTGTGATGATTAATCGGTCCGCGAGCCCCTCTCGATGACACGCGCCGCGCCGCGCGCCGCCGCAGCCGCCGCGTCACGCATCATCTGCCAACTGATCGGCCGGTTCACGATTCACGACAACAACAGAACACAACTTTTGTAACAAAAACAATTAGCAACACAAGTTGGAGCCTCAGCGGAAGCCACCTGCCTCTGCTGGATATTATAATTACCGAAAAATATTAAATGAGGTAGGTATAACCGCGAGCGGCTGCGGAGGGACTATTTATTACTGTTTCTTAGTTTTGTGGTTTCATTAATTTATGATTTGCACTTGGAGTGATGGAGTCGTCAGTGGCGCGGGCGGTGCGGGCGGCGGGTCCCGCGCGGGCCCATTAGTCACGGGTGCGCCGCGCCATTGTCTCACGCTACCGCGGATATGTCAGCGTCACACTCACAAGACACACCACTATGTTTTTTGTGGAAGCGTCTCATTCCCGATGCAGCCGACGCCCGCTCTAACGTCGTGATTCGCGACACATGAGCGCACTCCACTCCATACGTCATCATGATAAATCTGTCTTTCTTTATGTTCATGTTTAAAAGAAGTCCATTAGCGGGCGCGAGTGAACCGAACGGGGATCCATTAGATGTTGTGCTGTTGACGTTCACTGAAGTCATCAGTTATCGACCCTCGGCGGAGCAGTTCAAGGAGGCGCGCACATCATTTCATAACAATTAGTGGAACCAAATCAGAGAGCATGTGTCGCCGCGCCTCGCCTCACGGCGGTCTGGTTACTTTAGAGCCTTATCACACTTGCGATTTACAAGCGATTTGAAAGCGAAACGTACGCGCGGCGTATTCGTCGCGTTCCCGTAACCAATTCGCCGCGAGTGCGTCGCGATTTTGCCGCGATTGCGTAACGAATACGCTGCGCAGCCATCAGTAAATCGCTGAGAGTGATCTGAGTCTTGGACAGTCACTTACATAATGGATTCCGACGAGGAAACACTTCTGTTGGCTTTATTGCTTCGAAGAAATAAGATACGGAACAAAAGCAGATCGATTAAAGCAATATTTGATTCTTCCGCCATTATCGTTATCTGTCCGCTCACAATCGTAGATAATAAACTACTACAAATCATATGCTTAAACTAAAGTGGATATTTCGATGACGAATGTACGGCATGATGTCTCAACTCTTGACGCGGCGAACTCGCTGCGCTGTCGCGGCGTATTCGTCACGCAGTCGCGGCGTAATCGCGACGCCTTCGCGGCGAATTGGTTACGGGTACGCAACGAACACGCCGCGCGTACGCTTCGCTTTCAAATCGCTTGTAAATCGCAAGTGTGATAAGGCTCTTAGTAATGATCCCGCTCCCGGCGCCGGAGCAGACAAGGACCACATACCTACATCTACACGTATTCAGATACTCGAACGTTTGACTCGCACTTACCTTCTTTCAAGTTTGCCCTCGTTGTGTTCGGTTATCCATCCGGAATGTTTTTGTATTTAATAAGGCTCGAAAGTAAATGAACCGAAAATAATGTGACGGTTGTGCTGTGTTCGGAAGTGGAGATTTATTGTGTGTTGTCGCATCAGAGGGGAGGGGCGCGGGGGGAGGAGGGGGGGGGGTATCCGACGGCAAACAGGAAAAGTGTTAACTGTCGATTGTAGCCATAGACATAGAAACTGGTTGTAGCGACGAGCCGCGACCACTCACTACTGACACCACTCGCGGTCCCAGGACATGGCACACACCTAAGGGTGTCGTATGTGAAGCTTCTGTTATATTTTCTTTGCAAATTATACTGAATACAGGTACCATATAGTATGATCGACTTATAACAAATACTAAATACTTTCTTCTCTACTGAAAATTAACCCATTTTCTAAGCTTTAAGCCCCATTTTGGAAAAAATATGTACTGCTGCTGCCCTTTGGGATCCTTTAGACGGCCGCAGCAAGCCCAAACTATAAGACGAAGTCGTGCTCTGTCGGCTCAATAGAAACGTTTCGCAATAAAAATGTATTGACGCCGGCGACGGGACTACATGAGGGCTGATAATTGATAAGTACTCGGATCGGACATCATAAGGTGCGGCAGGTCCGCCAGCGTAGACAACTTTATAACAGGTTGTTGAAATTAGGTATCTAAATAGGTACATCTTGAGTCGGAAAACTTAATTTAAAATATAATAACAATATTTAGCATATAATTATGTGAGTATATTTATTAGGCGGTCCGGTCGAGCCGGCCGCGGCAATGACGCGAGCGGGGTCGCACGCCGAAGCGGCGCGGCGGGCGCGGCGGCGACCGGTTCTGTCTCACCTCACATCTAATTAATATTCGGTAAAATGTTACAAAAAATACCATTTATTTCCTTATACGTCAAGTAATAGGTATATTAGCACTGGTTAGTTTGTAATCAGTATAGGGGTCGTACAGTCGTTGACGTCGGGGTAGAGGACACGAATGCGTCGCTTCCGGCGTACGAGCGCGTGGGACCAGTAGCGAGGGCGGGAGCGGGCGCGGAAGCGGGAGCGGATCATAACATTACACATCCAATCCAGCATGTCTAGGATATAAAGCCTGGCTATAAACCAAGCTTTATCAGCCTACCTCCACCAGCACGAGTACACTAGTAACGCTGGGCCAATATTTGTTTACTAGACATGTACCTAGCCAGAACAACTAGCGGTGGATGCGACGTTGTTGAGTTCCATCAGCAAACTTATGTCAAAGTCAAAACCTCGAGCGAGAAATTTTACCGAGTACCTAACTATGCGTCTGAATGAAACTTGGAATGAAGACCCGGCACCCCAGCTCCCCGCCGCGCCAGTACGCGAGTGGCGAGTCCCAGCACAAGTTGAGTGCGCTCGCTTCCTCGCTCGTGTCTGGTGTAGTAGCGTGCGGTAGTAAGGGGTAGTCGCCCCCGCGCTCGACCAACCGCCCCCACCCGCCCCATGATGGGTCCACATACCAAATAGAACACAAGTGACGGGGGACAGCGCCGCGCCCGCGGTCCCACTCACATGTACTGTCTTGAGGAGACGGCCGATTCACTTGATTGATATCAATTGATATCGTTTAGCGCCGCGACGGAAGCCTCGCCCCTCCTCCGGGCCCCGGGCCCCGCGCGGACTCTGGCGACACTAAATCACACGGAAAGTGAAATTACTCATAATTCCCGCTTCCAAAAGGACAACCACTTTGCGTTTTAGCGTTAGAATACAAATTCATTGCTTGTTTATGTGATATCAATTTCCTCTGCGGCATCTCGGCGGTGTTCGGGAGACTCGGTGAGAGAACTGGGGCTTCATTTCCGTGATTCCGAGGTGAGATAAATAATTAAAAATGTACAAGAAGTAACAACAGAAGGACCGCGAGTCACTTCTGAAGTGCAAAGGATCCTTAGTGTAACTCTGGCTCCGATCAACTTCCACAATACATCACGATAAACAATTTGAGGACCTCCACAAATTAGTTGCCGCACCCCCCCCCCCCCTCACCCTCTCCCGCCCCTTGTTCCCCTTTAATCTGTCTCCAACTCGCACGCTTCGGAATTTAGGGGACGTTATTACTCTATTATAATGATTAGCGACACCTCTGCGTTGCTCGAGTCGGCGCGCGGCGCCTGCAGCCGCACCCTGCGCCCGGCGGCCAGCAGCGGCCAGCAGCGGCCGGTCGGCGGCCTGGCGGCGGCCGCGACACTGGCCACTCCAGTTCATTTCTGAACATCATTCAAAATTAAATTTTAACGCTTCCATAAAAACGTTTCTTTTATTGCTTACATATTTTCAAAGATAATCGTAAAAGCAACGTTCGGCCAGCCGAGTGTAATAATATACCTATTGACCGTTTCTGTGAGATGACAAATATATTAGGTTGTCAGTTAAATGTCTCGTGGCGATGGAATGACTCAACACGGCGAGTGATCAGATCACCCGAGTGAGGTCGCCGGCGCTCGCGGCCACCGGCGGCCACTGTGTACGCGAGGCTTATTTTCAGTGATCGTTTTAATTTTAGACATGTAGAGTTGTAATTAAAAGTTATTTGTGGAGATTATTATATCGGACGCCCTCGATATCATTCGGTACTGGATTACGCTGAACAGGTTTGACCTCGCGGCGAGCGCTCTGATGATTTTTACTTGCGATTATGTAAAGTCACGATCGCGGAAACTGATCATAATTTCGAGTGGAGACGATCCACTCGCGATTTGCGCCCTGTGTGTTACGGCCTTTACCGTGCCCTGGGTTTGGCGGCCCGAACGGCGAAGCGGCGCGCGAGGCGACCATTCGCGTCGTGAAATGTGCTTTAATTTTTTACATAAATATCTGTATTCTACAAAGGCTGCGGGCCCGCAACCGCGGCGGGCACGGGTGAAAACCGCTTCGTGAGTCCTTAGCCTTAGCTGAAATGTCTTCATCAACAACAACTTAACTCATTTGATCACTGCGCTATTCGCCGCGACTGCCGCTCGACTCCGTGGTTGTTACTCGCCCGCCGCGCCGCAAGTCGCCCGCGCGATTCGCTCGGTACAATTCGCCGGTCGCCGTTGCGCGTGGCTTGATAAGTACATTGCTATGCGTTTATTTCAGTCCCTAGACGCTCCGCCGTTCGCACCGCGCGAATAATCGCAACGGCGAATGTCCCGTGGCCAGGCTGTTAGTTCACTATGATATCATCAGTGACAAGTTGCTTTAAATTGTGTTTTTACCGAGTACATCCATCTCCCATTATGAATATTACTGAGCATGTATCGTGTATCGTCGTCATACAAGTAAAGGCGGCGCCGCGCGGCGCCCGCGTGCTGCAGCCGCGGGTCGTGGGCCGCGCGACTTCACTTCCAAGTTATTTATTACTTATTGGAACGAAATTCCTTATCGGCCGCTCAAATAAACATTAATCCTGATGAGTTATTATCTGAACACATTTCACTAGTACTTTAAGTGTATTAATTGGTGTAATAGCGCGGTGTGCGTGCGCGCGGAGATATTAATGTGATCCAATACATCATCCGGAATCACTCCAGATGTAACATCGCTCGTCTAAACGAAATATGTAAGTATTCGTTTTCATTTTACAAATATTAGCGCTCAACTCAAGGATACATTAAAACCATAATATGATGTACGTATCAGATGTACTCTGTATGGCATTTGAAGTTTTTGAAGACTCGAACGGAACAGTTGGGATGGAGCGCCGCAAATAGCGCGGGCGTGGTGAGACGAGGCGCCGCGGACAACACCAATAAATACTGGCCGCCGTCGTCACTGCGCGCCGGTCATGCACGCTATAATACATATTTATTTATACGGAGTCTGTCATACTGTGACTGTCAGCCGCCGCGAGTCACAACTCACGCGACGGCTCATTGTTCATTGTCCACCAAATATGTCAACTTTAAGTATCGGGAGCGCTCGCGAGTGCACCAAACTCTACTCATTATATCTAATCTTGCACATTGCACAGTGCACATTGCACGTTGCACGGTGCATGGCGCTCATTGCACGGTGCATATTGCACAGTGCACATTGCACCGTGCACGGTGCACGTAACACATAATGAAATCGGATACACACTGCCAACATTATAATATATAGAATATCGATGACACACTCGACATGACGCACGACATGCAACGGAGAAGCGGCCCCGGCCCGAGGAGAGCCAGCCGGCGCGGCGAGCAGGCTCCGGGAGCGCCGCATGTCTCCGAACTGACCGCGGAACGGTTGCGATCCCATTTGAAGCGCTCTGCTCAGTGACATCTGAGGAGTAACGTGTCTCTATACGAGTTGCAACAGAAATTAGATTTCCATCGTTATGTGGAATATTGAAGTATTGTGAAGTAGGTATGAGGCGGCGCGGCGCGGGACGTAGAATGCTCTCGGGGCTCCAGTGGAGCCCGGCGGCTGTTGTTTTACAACTTTTGATTTATCTCTCTTTATTGGTAAATAATAACTTGCGCGAGCCCCCACCGCCCCCGGCCCCGCCCCGCCGCCTGCCCTGCACGCCGCGGCCGGGCATCGCCGTGGCGACGCGCGCTGTGTGCACAGCGCCGGCTCGGCTACAGCCACACGACAAATTAACTGTGTCAATATTTACTGTCCCCTCTCAGTGTTTACAGACAGCACTAAATAATATATCAATGAACGGAGCAAAACATGCAATACATAGTTAGTTTATTTATAAGTATTATACGCATTATACTGTTTGGCGCACACCCGTTGACACGCTGCCATCATATCGCGCCGCTCGGTGCTCCGCTAATGAGGAAATCTCAATTATGACTACTTTGGTAAAGATTCAATCGGTCCAACCAAAATTAATCAAAACAAATTATTAAAAGGTCGGTCAGAGATTGCTTCCAAGAATTAATGTTGAAATTAGGTTATTATTATTAGTGAGGCTGCGGTCGCGGGTCGCCCGACCGCCGCGCGGCTGCCGGCGCGCGCCGCCCGGCGCGCGGCCGGGCCCGCGGCCCCGCGGCACCGCGAGTAGCGGCCGCCGCCCACGCCTCTACTATATCGATACTATAATACTCGCTGTTGTTGATATTGTTCGTCTGAGATACAACACACACACACACGCGCGGGCTGGCGCGCGGACGTTTTACATATCTGTCTATTAATAGGACACTCTCGCCCTCCACTGGGACGTATTACAGTAACAACACAACGAAAATAAACGGACGATACATTTTTAAGAGGTGAGATACTGGAGATGTAGCGGTCGGGAGCGAGTCGCGAGTCGGCCGGGGCGCTGGGCGCGGCCACAGTCGGGCCGCACGGCGGAGCCCAAACTCGCCCAAGTCCCTCGGCAATGCAACATGACAAAAGTATTTTACTATTAATTGAAACGTACGTTAATGTCCTTCATCGTTAGAGACCTTCATCAGGAGGTCGGAGAAGCGCTCGCGACAGCGTCTCTCCCCGAACTGGGAACACTCAACAGTAACTCCGTCGTACGTAAGTTCCCGTTTAAACAAATAATAATGACAAAAGTACCTTGAATATTGAAGATGTACGAACATGGCAAAATGCGTACCTATGATGAAAATAATGAAAAGGGAACCTTCTTTTATTGCAAGTCTTGCATAGTTTTATTTATCATGTTTGCATTATGATTTTGAAAATACACATGCTACGCCCGGTTTTTCTTGTTTTAATAATGTTTGAGTAAAATATTGGCGCAACACATTAGTGTGTGGTGAGCGAGCCGCCGCGGCGCCGACACGTCTGTATTCGACATGAACACTTGGGGCCGGCTGAGGCACGCGTTGTATCTGGAGTACCTACTTTACGCTTATAAAAGAAAATAAAAATGTTTCTTGTCTTAAGACTTTCATTATACACAATTAAATGTTTCGTTTCCGACCGTGACATACATTTTCTTGCCCAATTTCGACTAAATAGATCTCAGCTACAAGAATGATCGCATTGCGCGGAGTCTAGGCAGAATCTGTGCACAACGTGCTCCAACAAGGATGAGCGAGCCCGGCCAGTTGGTGCCATGTTTGAGGGTTTCCTATTACAAGTTATCTCGTTCTTAGTTAACCAACACCACTGTTTGTGTGTGCGCAGGTTTTTGTGTAATGAGGTTGTGCTATTGCATGTTCTGGTGTCCGTCTCCCGTTGAAGTCTTTTGTAGCGGTCCCGGGCGAGGCGCGGCACGCGGGCACGCGCCCCGCGCCCCGCCCGCACCCGCCCCGCGCCGCGGCACATCACTCACCGGCCGCGCTCCGCTCGCCGTCTTGTAAACACTGTTCGACAAGAAACTTCACTTATTGTTCGGCGGTGATACTCTGCGCCCGCCGGGACTGCCAATCAATTATTCACTTCAGAACACGCGTCATCTATACTACTTTTAAACTAATACTTGTGAATCTTTTTTGGGTACTTAGTGTCCGTATACGGGCATGTACAGTCCAATAATGATAAAATGAACGGATACCAAAATACACTTTGCTCATGATTTTAGATCATACTAACACTGATAAGGGGCCTCAGACGGCGTACTATTGGGCTTGTTTTGTTTCTACACGGAGTGTCGAGTGCGGGTCGCGCGGCGAGTGTGGTTTGAGGACACGGCTTACCACATCTAATTTTAAAAATAAATGTCTATGGCGTGCTTAAACACACGTTATTTTGTGAATATAATGTCTCTTGCATGGAGGTGTAATAAAAAAAGACTATCGGCGTGCGAGTGTCCCACCGCCGCCGCCGTCAGCTCACCACAGGAGGGCAGCCCGCGGTGCAAACAACTCACCGAGGACAAACAACACACCGAGTGCAAACAAAGCAACACGCTCGCGCCGGAACGCCGGTCAAACAGTCACCGAAATAAAAAAACATATTTTTAACTTGGTGCCATTCTTGGTGCACATTAACTTTAAATTCAAATACGAGTACAACGGAATACGTGAATTATGTGAAACAAAACGAAAGTAAATAAATGTCAACAGTGCGGTGTCTGTCCGTTCGAATGACTGATAAAGCGGTGATGGTCGTGTCGTCACAGCTCGTCACTAATTGTTGTCATTAGAATGGATGCGGTGACGTCAATTATTTTTTCATTAGTGTGGCGCCGCCGGCTTTCCATCAATGTCCAGACGCGAGGCCGCAGGGCCCCCGCCCCCGCTCCGCACCCCCCTTTTCCCTGTGCAATATATCATGGAAATGTTTTATACGTTACTGGACCTCATCATGCACAAGACTATCCTTTGTGTCCACGGTGTAGTTCGTAGTAAAGAGATAGAGGGACTTGCTGTGATTTGCTACGCCTACGCCGTAGCACACGGGAGGCGTAGCACACGGAGACGTGCGTAGCGAGCAGCAAAATGAAGACATATATATATATACCCAGACAAATTCACTCACGGTTAAATTAGGCCCAAACTAGCTTGTAATATGGAATCTAACTAACTGATACTATTACATATACATACACAAATACTTTATAACTCGTATGATATAATTGACACCCAGACGTCGTCGCCAACAACTATGTCTTGACAAGCCCGTTGGCACAGTGGCATGTGAGAGCGCTTACTGTGTCGGGGGTTCCGGGTTCGATTCCCACCCGGAGCCAACAATATGTGCAGACATAGTTGTTGGCGACGACGTCTGGGTGTCAATTATATATTTGTGTATGTATAAGTAGTAGTATCAGTTAGTTAGATTTCATAATACAAGCTTAGAGCTTAGTTTGGGTCTAATTAACCGTGTGTGAATTTATCCGGGTAATATATTATTATTGTAGTGTTTCTCCTCGGAGTCACGGGACAAGCCCGGTCTTTTTGAGAGGCATGCGAGGGGATACAGATCCAACTCGTAGAGGCCCTTTGGAGATGTTTAATGTAATGGATTACAACAGCAGGGACACACTCCCGACCACATCAGTACAACATGTCCGGGAATGTTTACCTGCAGAAGTAGGGACTATTGTGAGTAAAAATGAAAGAAAAAGACTGAGCTATGGAAATGAAGGTTGGATGGACTGGAAATGGGATATTGCAAACAGGTCGGCACCTGCCATAACAAGTGGAACAAGTTATCGGCGGCAGGCCGTGGCTCGCCGCCCGCTGGATGGGCCCCCCGAAACAGCCGACGTAGAGACGGCTAGGGGGCAACATCGGTGCGGGCGACTCGGGGGTGTAGAGAGGTGTGCTGCGCTTTCTCTAAACGTTACTCGCGGCGTTATGCCCTTTAACACTTCCACCCCCGGATCACACAGCCGACATCGACTGTGCCTCTAACGACCCCCCTCTGGCCGGCCGGTGAAGGCAAGCCAGAGCCGAGAGTCCTGCGGGCCCCCTTGGGGTCCACTCCGACCGGGGAAGGCTCGCCGGAGACGAGGGCCCTGACCGACTCTCTGGGGCACTCGGGAATCGCCCGTGGTGTCGCTACTCACCAACAGCTCGCCACAAGCTGCCCTGCGGGGTTATTATTATTATTATTATATTGTTGACTCCGGGCGGGAATCGAACCCGCAACCCCCGACACAGTAAGCGCTCTCACTGCCACTGTGCCAACGGGCTTGTCAATAATTATAATGAAGACAATGATGTATGGAATCCGGAGTGATGATTGCCGGCTGGATGTGGAGGACTGATCTGTTTTGATGGAAATGTAAAATCGTTGAAAGAATTGTTTGTGTACATGAAGACAATTGCACAGCGGGCTGAACCGGACGTATGTATACCCGCCGTACGGCGAGGTGCGCCGCCACAGCGCCGCCCGCATACCATCACGTGGCGCGTGAGGCGCGCGGCTGAGCGGCGCGTCCATCGCCGCACGCCAGCCCCGACGCGCTGCACGCCACCAGTCCCCCCGGCCCCGCCCCCACCTTCCGCTTCAATACTCGTTAATTGACCGAGTTATTTACTGTACACTCTCCTTTGACACATGGGGTCGGCCGGCGGCTACCGACCGCCGCCCGTCTTTCAGATATCATTTTAAATTGCTTTAATGTCATAACGTATATTGCGGAGGTGCAGTGTATCGTTATTTATATTCACAAATTGTCTGCACCTTAAAGTATCACATGGTAATGGACGCGCGAGGTCCTGCTCGCCGACTATCGATATACTCGCTCCGGGGCGGGGGCGGGCGGGGCGGGGGCTGCGGGAGCGGAATAACAATAGTGCCATTTAACGGACTGCTCCATAAACAACTCTCTTTCGTCGAAAGGAAAATAGCTGGGATTTAAGGATAACGCCGGCTTAACCGAATACGTATCTCAGAGAGAGTAAAATACACGCGACCGGAGTCCGGCCGGACGCGCTCCCACTAGCCCACTGCCGTCTGCGCCTGGCGCTCGGCGAACGTCTCAGGTGACGTCATGACGTGTATTCATTACTCTGTACTCACATACTGTACTGTACACCAATATATGGTGGTAAATGTGGTAATGTGTTATTGTCGCTGTCGGCGGCTCAGAGCTCCGAGTGCACTTCATGTGTCGCATGTTGAAGTCTGTGAGAAGATGCTCATTAGCTAAGTAATGCACAACAACGGCACCGAGGCAGGGGGCTGTGAGGGGCGGGGGTGAGAACGGAGAGGTGCCATGGGACGAGCGGAGAGCGGCGAAGACACAGCGGAGAGCCGCGGGCAGCGGCGGCAGCGGCGGCGGCGAGTGCGGGCCTTCAGCGTTATGTTATTATTTGTATTTAGAATATGGATCGGGAACATTAATCACGCCGCGAGTGATGGCTCCAGCGGCCTTGGGAGATGGACGTTAAAACTGTTCCCTCATTAAACCCCCCCCCCCGTACCTCACCGCCCCGCCCCCGCTGCTGCCCCTCTCGTGATCACCAGTGCCACTTGCCAAAACAAACACGCTTGGTATTTTATTTTAATACTAGCTGTGACCGGCGGTTCCACCCGCAGTGCCCTCATTCCCGTGGGACTTTTTCAGGCCATTTTTTAAAATCTATTTTTAGTATGGGAACTAACAAAATTTATTGTTTTTTTATATTTTTGTGTGAAAATCTTAATGCGGTTCACAGAATACATCTACTAACTAAGTTTCAACAGTATATAGGTCTTACAGTTTCGGAAAAAAGTGGCTGTAACATACGGACGGACAGACAGACAGACAGACATGACGTATCTATAAGGGTTGTGTTTTTTGCCATTTGCAAACTTCCACCGAAAATTGGTTTGAACGAGACGGAAATTGCACAATGATGTTATGATTATTTGTCGTATCAGTTTTCCTTGAATAACTCTCCAAATCGTTTTACGTTTTAAGACCAACAAAGACAATGAAAACTTTTCTTCCAAACACTTTGAACATTTCTAAAAAATGATTCATAGATCTTCGTTCTGATACGTGGCAGAGTCTTGCTACGAGATGCTACGGACAGTGTGTGCATGACGGCATCACCGCTGCTACGCCGTAGCGAGTGAGTACACATCGGGCTCGCTTTCCCTGGCTATAACCGTTTAATTCCTTTTTCCGCGCGTATTACTGATAATAAGTGACCCTATTCAATATTCGTTTTAGCCAAATATCTAATACTTAGAGATGAAATGTTCTGTCTCCCAATGAAATAATTATATCGTTTTTTTTTATTTCAACATGAACGTGTTGAATTTTATTTGTTGCGGTATGTATGATGCATTTTTATCAATCGTAGAAAAAGATTTGTACACGAGTCCAGTTCCGTTTCAGAGCTACTTTTGTTTCATAAAGTTTTCCTTTGTGATGAGCACAAAGAGACTAGTTTCACCAAAGCGAAGCGGCGGAGGCGGGAGGGGTCTCGTTCTGTTTTATAATGATCATACTGTGAATAGTAGTCAAGCTGTGTTCCACGTTCCAGGTTACGTGCGTTCCACATACCTCGTGCGTCGTGTTGTTGACCCGCCCGGTCTAGTTGTTGCAGGATCAGATGGTAGCGGCGCGCCCTCCTCCCGCAGCCCGTGAGTACTGCTCCCCGTTCCGTCCCTCACCTCACCCACGTCACACCACCCGACACCACCAACACTCGAGCCGCCGCGCCGCGCCGCCGCGCCGCGGGCACTCTCCTCCGCGACGATACCGATGCACTGGATCCGGGAGGCTCCCTCGTGACCCTCACTCAATAACATAATTTAGACTTCCGCAACGCAATCCCTTTAGTGTAAATAAATGAAGACTCATTGACTCGAAGAAGAAGACTTTAGGAAGTATGTTAGGGACATAATAATATACTAAGCGTTTAATAAATACTACTCAAAACCTTTATTTATATCGGAATAACGTATCAACTGCGGTTCGAACTGTTTAATGTCCATGATTATAAGGTACCAAAGATAATCTGTTTGGGGATGATGTGAAAGAGGGCGAGGATGAGGGTGAGCCGGGCGGGCAGCGGGCGCGGGGGCGCGGCGTCGCCGGTCACCACCACCATCTGCTCGGTGAATATGTTGTCCTCGATGGTGTCGTTGATGAGGGTCGCGTAAGGGGCCAGCGCCGTGAACACGCTGACCGCGCGCGGCTGCGTGCCCGTCACCAGCGCCTCGCCGCACTCGAGCGGGCCCATCGAGGTGACGGCCACCTGCACGCCGCGGAACAACACGGGCCCGCCCGAGTCCCCGGCGCACACGCCCGCGCCCCCGCCCGGGCCCCCGCCCCCGCGCCCGCTTGCGCCCGCGGCTATGCCGCACCCACACACGCACTTCAGCCAGTCGTCGCGCACGCAACCCAATGTCTTGACGGTCGCACCGAACAGCTGCACGCCCTGCGGGCCGGTCTCGGTGCGCCCGAACCCGTACACCTCTAGCGTCTGGCCTGCGAGGTCGGCCGGCTCGTAGCGGCTCACCGAGGCTAGCACGGAGCCCGGCTTGCTGGGCGTCACCATGGGGTCGTCGGTGCGCAAGAGCCCCACGTCGTGGTGCAGCCCGGTCACGTCGTCGCCGTCCTCCGAGTTGCGGCGCACCACCAGGTACTCGGGGTGACGGAAGCGGCCCGTCACCAAGGCGCGGTCGCCGCCGCGCGCGTTTGTCTGGCGCGTGTTGTAGCGCACGATGATCACGTCAGGCTCCACGCAGTGGCCGGCGGTGAGCACCCAGTGCTCCGTCACCACGGTGCCCGAGCAGCGCGTGTGCCCCACGGGGCCCTCCAGCGCGCACGCCGCCGGCCAATCCTCCAGCTTGGCGGCGTGCCCGCCGAACACGCGCCGCCCGCCCCACTCGCCCGCACGCGGCTTCATGTCGCGGTAGAACCCGTACCGCACCCGCGCCTTCTCCGCGCTACTCACACACACACACAACAACACTATTATTATTGTTCTAGACATTTCATCATATGTAATTTTGCAAAAAATAATTTCTTATTCTTAGATAATAATTAAATTAAATTTGTAGTTTCATGATTCTTAGATTATATTTTTTTTCATAAATGACTGGACTTTACTCGATCATCATTTAATTATATTCCATCAATGTCAAATACACAGGTATACAGGGTGAACTGAACACTGAAGCTAGCAAATTGTACTCAAAGGAGACGTTATTTTAGAAGAAAAAACGAAGAATCCTGGCGCAAATGCGTGTATATGTCGTAGTATAATTTGATACTTCGAATCTTCGCGGAAATCCTAGGGGTTTTGCGAAAACGCGGATAATTAGACATAGGCGAAAAATTATCAAATTATTAAATTCAAAAAAATATAAAAAAAATATATCAAATTATTAAATTATCAAACATGAAAAAAAAAATAACCCTAACCTACCGAATAGTAAGTAATTTTTTTATATTTTTTTGAATTTAATAATTTGATAATTTTTCGCCTATGTCTAATTATCCGCGTTTTCGCAAAACCCCTAGGATTTCCGCGAAGATTCGAAGTATCAAATTATCCTACGACATATAATAAGCGGTGTAATTTGAAAGCTCTCAAGGAGTTGTACAAAATACTCCTTGCCTGTTATATCGAAATCAACGGGTACCCTAAGATTCCGCTATACAACGCATTTTATATTTAATTTAATATTACACTATTTAAGCTATCACGATATGAACATTGTAACACTAATCTAGACGGGACTTAATCGCGAATAAAATATTGAATGCATACCTCAACGTGTCGGTCGTGTCGCAACGGCTGTTCACGAGGGTACTGGATTGCGAGTGTTGTTTACATTTTTTGGTTGAAGGGGCACAATCTACCCACATCAAACATATATCATTGACTAGCAGCGACCCGCGGTTTCCGTGGTTTATGGTTGGTGGGTTTTACCCGCCTTGTACTCGTTCTCGTGGGAACTTCAGGATAAAGAGTAGCCTATAACCTTCCCGTTGAATGTAGCTATCCATTACAAAAATAATTTTTCAAATCGAACCAGTCGTTCCTGAGATTAGAGCGTTAAAAAAAACAAACAAACAAGAAACTCTGCAGCTTTATAATATTCAAATAGATCATGGATTGAATATATACTAGCATAGATTGGACACGGTTGGAATCTTTGGTTTTTGGTCTGTGTTGTAAATGTATAAATGGTTTGTACAGGTCACGGATGACACTCTGGCGAAAATGTTTGAATGTATGTGTTGTGTGTGTGCAGGGTACGAGGGCGGCGCGCGGCGGGCGTGGTGAGGATGGTGCGCGGGCGGCGCGGGCGGGCGGCGCGCGCTCCGCCATGAGCGGCGGTGGGAACGCGTCGGGCGCGGGCGAGGCGCTCGGGGTCGAAGGCTGCGACTCGGACGTGGGCGTGGACGCCGCCGACAAGCTGTTCCGGTTCGTGGTGCACGGCGTGCTGCTGAATGGCATCGGCGCCGGTGGGCTGCTGGGCAACGCGCTCTCCGTAGTGGTGCTGTCGCGGCCGCAGATGCGCTCCTCCGTCAACTGCCTGCTGGTGGGGCTGGCGGCGTGTGACACGCTGCTCATCCTCACCTCCATGCTGCTGTTCGGGCTGACGGCCGTGTTCCCGTACACGGGCCACCTCCGCTACTACTACTACCACGTGTGTCCGCACATCACGCCTTACGCGTACCCGCTGGCCAACGCGGCGCAGACCATGTCCGTGTACCTGACGCTCATCGTGACGGTGGAGCGCTGGGTGGCCGTGTGCCACCCCTTTCGCGCCAAGGCGCTGTGTACGTCGTCACGCGCGCGCTGGTACGTGCTCGGCACAGCCGCGTTCGCGCTCGCCTACAACGCGCCCAAATTCCTCGAGGCGGAGGTGACGCAGCGCGAGATGGACGGCGAGCCGATCTACTGCGTCGCGGCCAACGTCGAGTTCCGAACTGAGTCGTACGTGCTGGTGTACATCCACTCGCTGTACATGATTGTGATGTACATCGTGCCGTTCACCGCACTGGCGGCGCTGAACGCGTGCATCGTGCGCCAGGTGCGCCGCGCGCAGGCGGAGCGCGCGCGGCTGTCGCGCGTGCAGCGCCGCGAGCTGGGGCTCGCCACTATGCTGCTGGTGGTGGTGCTCGTGTTCTTCCTGTGCAACCTGCTGCCGCTCGTCACCAACTCGTTCGAGGTGTTCCTCGGCGACGAGCTGGAAAACCTCGATCCGCTGGTTAAGACGAGCAACCTCCTCGTCACCATCAACAGCAGCGTCAACTTCGTCATCTACGTGATATTCGGGGAGAAGTTCAAGCGCGTGTTCCTGAAGATGTTCTGCGGCGGCGGGTGGTGGCGGCGCGGCGCGCGGGACTCACCCGAGCACACGCGCGACGACTCGTTCGCGTCGTGCGGCGAGCGCGTGTCGCTGCGCATGGCGCGTAACGGCACGCTGCGGCGCTCGGAGGCGCGCGGCTCGCGCGTGTCGGCGGCAGGCCGCGCGCGCGCCGCGCCGCCCGTCTACTACCCCGCGCCCGCCACCGACCTCACCAGCGCCGGCGGCGACGCGCCGCCCGCCGCCGCCGCGCTGCGCTACAACGGACACGCGCGCCACCACTTCTGAGCCTCCGCGAGGGAGTACTCACACTTGAACACTTCCACATTAGTGCGATTAGTTTGTGTGAACAACTGTGACAATCCAAGGGAATTGGTTATCGTGGTAATGAATTAGTTGTGTTGTGCGACCGTTGACACCGGACGTGCGAGCGTCGTCTCCTCCGAACCGACGACGTGTGAAGAAATAATACCAAGTGTTGAATGAGATATAACGTGCACTTCGACTGACCGAGTGATCAACCGCCTGCATCGATCAGTCTTCGGATATATTTATAAACCGCGACGACGGAGTCAACACTGGGAACAGGCACCGAGATTACTTATTCGTAGCTTTGAAAGTGTTTATTTAAGTGTAACTTCCCCTGTAATGTATAGTTATGTATATTTTGTACATAATCAACCACTTAGAGTCGTAGTTAATATACTGCGAGTACGAATTTGATTCTGTACAGTAAGATAAGATCTTGTAGGTATATGTATCGATAAGAGAGATTGTTAAGTGAGTGGGAGAGAAGCCGGCGCCGGCCGCGGCCGCGCGCCTTAATAAACAGTACATCCGTTACGGGCGCGTTTCATTCAATGTCCCCACGAGGGAAGCCCTCGCTCGGCGCCGACGCCACATATGAATAACAGCAAAACGGACCAATCTATATCTGGAAGGTTATAGGCTGTTTTTCATCTCGAAATTCCCATGGGGACGGGCACAACGCGGGTGAGCCGCGCTCAATAATAGTGAGAAAAAAGGGTAACTAAATGTAAATATTTGTATTATGTCAACCGACCAAAATTATAATAATAAAATCTCTACAAAATATATCACAAGAATGAAATAATGTCCAATGTTTCTAATTCGTTTTATTTGACAATATTAGGATATGATTCCCACATGTTTTAATTAAAAATGAATTGGGGTACCTAATTAACGGTAAATAAATAACGTTGTTATCAAAAAAGTTGCAGCCGCGCGAGCCGTGAGACACGCCGTATGTATAATGATATTACACCACGTACCTATATTCTAGGTACGTGGTGTATACGTGTCGTAAACTGTATTATAAGAAAATAGTATTTATTTTTAATAATAGATTTAGGGATTTCACACAAAATGCAGGTGATTTTGGTTGGCCTGGTTCGGATGAGTAGGCGCCGGTCCGGGGGCGCAGCCGCGGACATCTCATCGGAGCCGGCGTCAGAGGAGCTGATGAGCGGGTGAGCTGGTGAGCGGGCTTCCACTTGTGTCACTTTCATTCATTTCGAGTAGGTGAGCGGCCAGCCCTGGTGTCGGAGTTATTAGACCGCTTAAAGACCTCTGACATGGTCTAGCTAGGGATTGAAACAACCGGGACCGATTGCTTAACGTGTCCTGTGAAGCACGATAGCGCTCAGATGGAAATGCCACTAAAGGCCATCCATCCAAGTAGGGGCCGAGTTGCACGTTGCTTTATCGTCGCATGAACTAACTCGCTAGTCAAAGTATGCCGGGACGCTGCGGGCTCAGGGTAATGATGACACGCCTGTGGGCAGAGTGGCAGTGATTACATATGTGTATTATGTATGTAGTAGTATCACTGAGTTCCATTCCATAACACAAGCTTAGAGCAACTTTGGGTCTAATTAACCGTGAGTGAATTTGTCCGGGTATACATTAATGTTCTCAAACACGACTAATGCGATGTATGGAATCTCAGGAGAACCGCCGCGAGTCGCGGCGCGCCGACCAGCGATCGGCTGGACCACAGTAATAAATTCTCGCACACAACAAGTAGAGAGTGAAACCCAGTGCCGGATTAGCCACGAAGCAAGAGTAGCAAATGCTACGGGCCCCGCGCATTTGGGGGCCCCGCGCACTAACGTTTTCTGACCATAAAAAAGTATTATTATTATTATTAAAGTATTATAAGATTTAGTCACACTTACCGAAGAAGAAAAGAATTGCATTACAATTACTATAATTTTATTTATTTTTCTATCTGCCGGTCATACCAAAAACCATGTTTCGCAGCGCACTACACTACTCGCAAGAATACGAATATCTGACAACATGCGTAATAAACTAGTACAGATAATATTTTAAACAAATTAAATGATAGTAGAATGAAACCTATTTCAAAAGGAGGGGAATACATGGGGAATATGATAAAAATGCAAGGAAAAATAAATTACGGGCGATCTGAGGTCGGGAAGAGGGAAGGGGGTGAGTTTTTAGGCGTAAAAATGGTTTATCTCGATTTCCAGCAAAACCACAAGTCCTACGGAAAAAAGTAAAATGGCAAAGTTGTAGGTAATAAATAAAACTAAAAAAAAAACAGCTCTTGTATTGACAATTTGATCACATAACCTCAAATTTTTTGTGAAAAATTCAAAACACCGCGTTTTTGGTTTTTTACGTTTATCTTCCTCAAAAATTTATTTTTTCTACGAAATTTGGTGAAAACTTTCCTTATCATGTCCCAAATACACTGTGATTTCTTAGATTTAAAATATATATATTTCACCTTATTTTGTCTTAATATTAAAAAATCCTATTTCTCTATCCTATCCTATTAATCGTAGTCAATGTGTTACAACGAGAGTTTCATTAATTAAAAATATGATTTTGTAACAAAAGGTAATTCCCGTCAAATAAGTAACTTGCATAGAACAAACGGCCTAAGCCAAAATATGAAAAAAATTTCGCTCTCGCTCCGCGCTCGCCTATTCATTCTGTTTGTTTTTGCCGTAGGGAATCTACTCCTCTCATTATACTGTTATTACTATTAGCATTATATGGGAGATGGTTTAATCTTAGCTAAGAGTGCCTCCCCCCCTCCCGTAAACAAATCCTGGATCCGCGCCTAAGTCTATTACTCCGAGAAGTTGATATCAAAATCATTATTCACAAATTTGCCCAAATTAAATCAAAAGAGTTTGCAGTTTTTGTTTTATTTAATACCATAAATTGGAATAAGTACCTAACATAAAATAGTGTAAAGGCCCCTTGCTAGAATTTGCTACAGGCCCCGCGCTGGCTTAATCCGGCACTGGTGAAACCTTACTACAACACTGTTTATTATAAGAACAAAACAACACGCGCTGCATCATGATTGCGCGCGTCGAACGAGGCTGAAGGCACGCACTTCTTCATGCACCCTCTTATGGAGCAAACTGATTCGTCAATAAACTTTTATGTACGAGTACGTGGCTTAAAATTAATGAATACGTTTTTTTATCAAATGATGCCTTCTCACCATCTGTCGCGTTAAGCCGTCGGTCCCGGTTACTTTCTACGGATAGTAGTCGTTACATGAGCCATGTCAGAGGCCTTTGGCGGCTCTATAACTCTGACACCAGGATTGGTCAAGTTGACCATCCACTCGATAAGAAGACCATCTGTCGCAATATAAAGTATAACAACCACACAGATTTCAAGAGATTTTAATTCACTTACGTATATAACAGGTAAATAAGATATCCCATTGCGCACATCCATTATTTTTGAAGTCGGTAAAAAATAATGCTATAGTGGAAGCTCAGAGTGGAAGAGTAATGTATGCAGTATGCAGCACTCAAACTCGCGTCAAGAAAACTTTTTACTAATGCGCTACTGTTCAGAGCGACATCTAGTGGTAAGTAGTATTCTTATGAGAAAACAGAAACATTATACAATTTCAATTACGCTTATCGTTATTTTAAAAGAAATTTAAGTTGAATTGGATACCAAACCATAGATCTACCATGGTAATATTGACGTCATGTATTCAATTTAGAATCCCGTTTGTCGCGTTTGCATCAAAATATACCTACTCCTCGACTGGCATCTTCCTGTAGGTATTACGAATTACTATCGAATACCTTTTCGCCGTCTACTCAACCTGCCATGCTGTCGCTACTTCAAAGAAAACTGCTTTGATCTTTAATAGTATAAAAAGATGAACTTAAATACTACTTAAAGTTGCTACTTAAAGTTTACATGAAAAGTTAATCAATAAAATTATGTTTTTGGTGGGATATCATTACTTTTTGTAAAGAAAACTAGGTATTGATATCGCTGATTGGCTGGGGCGACGGTGGACCGACCGCGTCATAAGTACCTACCGCGCGCCGCCGACGACACACCGTTGGCCGGTTGTTTAGCGCGAATTACAAGTTTTTTTGTATGGGGGCACCACTTATTTTTTTACATAACTTTACGTTTATATTGCAGTTAAATAGCAAATATGATAATACTTAGATTGGGATAGTTTCAAATATCTGCTTGTAACGGTTCCAACGCTCCAATTAAAAAAAATATTTTTTTGTATGGGGACCCCCCCTATTTTTTAACTTTTTTTTATTTTTAGATTTTTTCTTACGCTTACGCACAATTACCGAGCTAGATTCCAAATTTCATCCTTCTAGGTCATCTGGAAGTAGGTTAGGTTTAGGTACTATATGTCAGTCAGTCAGTCAATACTAAAATTTACGACTTTCTGACGTTCATATCTTTATAACCGTTTGAGCTAGCTTCATGAAATTTGGGCTTCTAGGTGTCCTAATGGATATAATTAAACACACGTAGTTTCATGTGTTTACGTTAAATAGTTTTTTTTTTGAGTTATAGAAGGGTCAAAAGTGGCACCAAGTGGTTCGTGTAATATTACACTCGGCGCTGGCTAGCCGTTCCTTTGCTTGAACTTGGCTTGACACGCTGCCGCGTGTCTAGATTTTTAAAATTATGCCTAGTTCTAAATAACATTTTATTTGATAGTTGAAAGTTTATATCGGCAAACGGTAATTAGGTGCAGCTTGTCTTCCGACATAGGCCTTTTCTAAAGATTTCCATTCATTTCTGACCTCTGCTATCCGAGTCCACGCCGGACCCGGTTAGGCTAGGTTAGGCTAGGCTTAGGTTAGGCTAGGCTTAGGTTAGGCTAGGCTTAGGTTAGGCTAGGCTTAGGTTAGGCTAGGCTTAGGTTAGGCTAGGCTTAGGTTAGGCTAGGCTTAGGTTAGGCTAGGCTAGGCTTAGGTTAGGCTAGGCTTAGGTTAGGCTAGGCTTAGGTTAGGCTAGGCTTAGGTTAGGCTAGGCTTAGGTTAGGCTAGGCTTAGGTTAGGCTAGGCTTAGGTTAGGCTAGGCTTAGGTTAGGCTAGGCTTAGGTTAGGCTAGGCTTAGGTTAGGCTAGGCTTAGGTTAGGCTAGGCTTAGGTTAGGCTAGGCTTAGGTTAGGCTAGGCTTAGGTTAGGTTAGGTTAGGTTAGGTTAGGTTAGGTTAGGTTAGGTTAGGTTAGGTTAGGTTAGGTTAGGTTGGTTGGTTGGGCTCTCGCGCTCGGTCAGGGCGGACGGTTACAAGTTCGCTCCGCGTACAAAAATTCAAAAGTGCGTCAAAGTGCTCCCAATTTGTGACTAAGGTGTTTTCCTCAGGTGCGCGGGTCCTTTCCCTACCTGTTCGTGGTTATCCCGTTGCGATAATCCCACTTTCTGGGAAATTATGTGCAGTTTTGTGAAAAACCGTTACGGTTTTCAAATTTACCAGTGACTTACATGGCCCTAAAAGGCATCCCATGGGGTGCCAGTGGATACGCGAGTGCCTCCTCTGCTGACCTGCTGCAGTCCTGTGGGATTAGCACCTAATCCTGCTCGGAGGAACACGGTTTTGTGGCTGGGCACCGTATGGTCGGTGGGAGCGGCGGCGGCGGCGGCAGCGCTTGCTCCGGGATGGCTGTCCGGAGACCTCTGGAGTACATTGCAGAACAACTGAGGGGTCCCCTCCTAGCCCCGGGAGTGGTGCTACGCGCCTAGGTCCTACCATGGGCTTACATTTACTTTCTGGCTGGTGTCGAGCTGGACCCCACCTGATGTTGGAACCGTGGATCTGGATGCTCGGAATTCTAGTGGAAGAAGAGTGCCTGACCTGCGGGAACATCAGCAGTATCCAGCTAAGTGCCATTGCCTTTTATAGACATTATCTTTGTTTAAGTGTATACCTAAATGTACCCTATCCCATGGGCCGAAGTGAGGATTGTGGGCCTCTACCATGCACAGGCTGTGCCTTCCCTACTCTCATGCGCACTTTGGTGTCCAGAGGGCAATATATTTTAAATTAGGGAACAATTTAACTTCTAACGGTTTTTGCACTACAAGTAGTGGGTAGACATTCAAAACTTAAATTTAATTTTATTTCGATATTTTCATATTTAATTTGATTATTTAATTCTAATCTAGTATCTCATCTAGCCTAGTAGCTAAATGAGGGCATTCATTTATTAAATTATATATTGAATAAATTCTAAATTTTATTTACTTTGGACATCCACTTTATAACAAACTGCACTCTTGACATTTAACTAATTTTTGAATTGTATTTTAATTTATGACTTGCAATTGAAAATATGTACTAATAGGTATATATGGGGAGTTAGTTTTAAGGAATTTGGCTAGCAAATGAAACCACAAACCTGAACATCCGTTTATTTAACGGCCACACTTTGTATAACATCAGCGGTTTCACATACTTGTTGTTTGTTGTTAACACATATAAGGCACTCACGGTTTCACATATTTGCTAGTCACTTGTACATGTACATTATATTTAGACAAATCTTATTATACTTTTGCACTTATCACTGTATATACCGCACTCAGATTATAGAGCGTTTACATGTTCCGTGGCAGGTTTGCGCTATGGCCCTGCTTTAGTTGATTGATATTCTCCCCTTGTTATCAGCGCTGGTACCTGAAAAGAGATATAATTATTTAGTTCTAGGAATCTTATGCATGCAAGATCTTATTTTATTATCGGCTTTTTATTAACTCACCGAAGGCAATGTTGTTGTGTCCGTGAGGGCTCCATGGCGTGGAATTGATACCGCGTTGTAGATTTCACACCTGGGAATAGAAGCATAGGTTACTAGAAGCTGGGAACTTTGTATGAGAAGGAATGTACCAATCAGGCAATACTTATCTCTCGTACAGCGGGCAGCTCGGTGGCGCCCGGCACCGGTGTGTCCTCGTGGCTGTCTGGAACATACATTTCAAGTATGTAATAATTTATTTAAGGTGTATCAGTGCTGGCGGGGTACGATAGGTGTTAATTTGTTGGCATTGTCGCCTCTATTTACTGCACAGCCTAAACTGCTTCTACTTTGTTGATTTGGCACTGTTGGCGGCAAAACACGTGTTGATATGTGCCTGCCATTACTCTGGATCTATGGAACTTTTATTTTTTGCTCAAAATATTAATTTACCCGCTGTAATTATATTTATTTTACCCACAGACAGACTGTTTGTTTCATGCTCAGCGCTTGACATTTATTTTATTTGTCAACTGACGTTTGTCAACTGAAATTGTCGTTGACAATTTATATTTTGATAGCTGGTATAAGACGTTTTGGGGTATCACACAGACAACGCATTTCGGCAAGTAGAGTGGTTTATGGTCTGTTTGCTTCATGGAATTAGTACGGTAGTACTTACTAATTCCATGGTTTGCTTAGAATCTATCGACTGAGATGAGTGAGATGTGTAATTTGTTCGGTTAGTGTGAACCGGCATTTGTTGTCTTAGTCTGTGTATGGTTTTTGATTGATGTTGTTTGATATTATTGAGTTTTATTTACTAGAAACACTGAACTAGAAACATTAATTATGACATTGCACTCCTATTTTGACGTTTTAAAATTTTTGTTTTGTTTTTGACTTATGTGAAATAACAATAGTAACATATTGTTATTTGATTTGTTTACTTTATTTCCTTTGATATTAATGAATTGTATTTAGATATTTAGTTGTATAGATGGACATGCCAATACGCTAATAAAACACACAGGAGAAAAGAGCTTCTCCAGAACAGAAATCCTATAGTACAATAAAATATAAACAAGAGGATCTGCAGTGTTAAAGAATATACACGCATTATACTGCTCTTAAGTATTGGTCAGTGTTATGTTATTGTGGGGTCATAGTAATTACTCTGTACCTGTCTGGGTTGTGCAATCTGTGTATGTAATATGTGTTTGTTATTTGTTGTTTCTAGCTGGGTGACATCCTAAAGTCTTGTAGAGACCAGTCGTGGGTAGTATAACTGTGGGTTATAGGGCTGGAGATTAGTATAGGGGTCTAGTTTATAGGTATGGCTGCACGGTGCGGGGCTAATTAATTGCTGCCGGGCTAATTAGTGTTAATTTAAGACTACTGAATTGGTACTTTTGTCTCCGTACAGCGTAGTGCTGCTAGGGTAGATGGGGTAGTGTTAGGACTGGACTGGGGTAGAAATATAGGCTAATAGTTAGGATGTAGGCTTAGGGAAGTCTGGGGTGTGTATAGGGGCCCAGCTGGCATCAGGAACTATTTCTTGTAGTGGCAGCGTGGGCGAGAGCGGCTGTCCCGCCTAACTGAGGAACTCAGTGAGGTGGGCGGACCTTTAGGTAGGTTCTGTCGGTCAGACCGGTCCTGTCAGCTTGCTGACAGGGGTGGGGGGCTTGCCTTAGTTGGCTGGCCCGCGAGGAAGGACACCTCGGGGAAAAAACCGCCAAGGTCAAGGTGGGTAGGGTTGCCGAGGACCTGAGTGGTAGGAGGGCTTTCCTATCTTTAAACTCTTCCGGGCGCGGGTACCTGCCGACCCTCGCGTCTGGAAATGTAGGCTTGCTCGGCTACTGGAGCTCTAGCCGGGTGGACATATATTTCTCCGCTACTCGTGGGACTGAAATGGATAATAAAGTTAAAAAACAATCAGTTAGAAGTACGGTGAGGGGTAGTAAGCTACCAGGGGGAAGGTCGGATAGAGGCAGGGAGTTAGGAGGGAGGTCAAGGGTAAAATCCAAGATAGGGGCGGGCCATGAGAACGACTCTGACTCACAATGGGGTTCGGCTCTGGAGTCTGACGTGAGTGAGGTGGTCTCAGGAGCGTTGGGTGGTGTAGGGGGGGAACTTAAGCCAGGGGGTAGGGGGGGATATGTAGGGGGTTCGTCATCCTCATCGAGGGTGGGCTCACCTGAGGTAAGGCGCAGGCCGCTGCGGAGGAAGCTGCCGCCGTGTACGCCAGTGACAGAGGCAAAGCGTGAGCGTCAGAGGAAAACGCTCACTCCAGCCGATATCTCCGCGTCCGCAGTACCGGTACTGATGTATGAAGATGGGAGTGTATCGCAGGCGGATGTTTGCCCAGCGGGCTGTGATAGGGATCAGAGCCCTGTGGGGGACAAGAATATGGAGTCAGCTGCTCTTCCTGAGTTTGTGGAGGAGCGACCCGAGTCTCCAGTGGGTGTGGCGCAGCGAGGGCGTAGCAGAGGGAGGCCCCCCACCCATGGGAACTACATTGGGATGGGCAAGATGCGGGAGGAGCTTGCGTGTGCCAAACGTCAGCTAGAGCAGGAGAGGGAGCGTGCGCAAACGGAAGCTGAGGTGAAGGCGATGTTGGCGCGTACAAGCCGAAAGGAGGCCTCGACTTACCAGCCTAGAGTGGCTCCGGCATGCCTAGACGAGGTCCCCTCTGCAGAGATAGAAGATATGATGCTGCATAATGCCAGGGTCATAGAACGCATAGCGGCAGTGTCGAAGGGGCTCAAGGGGACCCTGCAAGGTGCGTTGAAAGAGGTGGCGCGTTCTACGGCGGGTGGTGCGTCTGCCCTGGCGAATCGGTCTGTTTCGGAAGAAATGCGGCTTATGAAAGCTGCTTTCGCCCGCCAGCAGGCTGAAATTGCCGATCTCCGGTCGGGGTATGCGGAGCTGCGCGCCGAGAACGAGAAACTGCGGGCAGAAAACGCCAAGCTCCGGCTGGAGAAGGACACAGCGCCGAGTGGGGTGGCAGTTCAATCCACAATGGAGTCCAACATATTGAGCGCGGTTGATGCACGCTTTGAGACTCTGAAGAGTGAATTGCTCCGGCCGCTACTAGCAGCGGTAGAAGCCCGTTCGAGGAGCAGGGAGGACCCGGTGCCTCTGCAGCCGGACGTAGTTACAGCTGAAGCTGCTAACGAACCCTCAGCAGAGCGGGCTCCTAAGAACAAAAAGAGGAGAGCCAGAAAGGCGAAGAAACGACCAGGGGCACCAGCTGTGGTAGAACTTCCTCCAGTGCCGGCCCCGGACCTTGGTGCGCCCTTAGCACGGGAAGGAGTCACGTGGGCCGCAGTGACCCGCCACGTTGGGAGGAGACAGGAGCAGCAGCTGCCGCTGAGGGCTGCCACGCATAGGGAGAACAAGCGCAAGCTGCAGGCGCCGCGCACCGCTGCGATAGTCCTAGCGCTGAAGCCAGAGGCGGTGGACCGAGGGGTAACGTACAAGGAGGTTATGGCCAAGCTGAAAGCCGAGATTGAGCTCCGAAGCTTGGGAATTACAGCCGGAGTGAGGCTCAAAGAAACGGTGACTGGCAACCGCCTGATAGAGATCCCCGGCGCTGGTAGCGACAGGCTGGCAGATGCCCTGGCAGAAAAAATTCGGGCAGTGCTTCCAGATGAAGATGTAAAGGTGTCGCGCCCGGTGAAGGAAGCGGTGATGCGCATCACCGAAATGGATGAAGCCATGACAAGTGAGGAGGTGGCAGCCGCCATCGTGAAGGAGACGGGGTGTGCCAGGGATGCAATCAGGACGGGGGAGACGCGCCGTGACGCCCGCCGATCATATTCCCTCTGGCTGCGCTGTCCCGTGACGGTGGCAAAAGTCCTGACTCAGCGAGGCACGCTCATGGTAGGATGGACAGCAGTGAAGACGTCCCTTCTGGAGAAGAGGCCCCTAAGGTGTTACCGATGCCTTGAGCCGGGTCACACTAGCGCCAAGTGCACGTCGGAGGTGGACCGGAGTGCTCTGTGCTACCGATGTGGCGCGGAGGGGCACAAGGCAGCCTCCTGCTCGGCGGATCCATACTGCGTGCTGTGTGAATCGGCGGGTCATCGTGCGGGCAGCAAGACGTGTGAAGACACCGTTCGGAAGACTCGAACAAGGAGGCCAGACGCTGCTTCGTCCCTGGGATCAGCGAGGCGTGGGAGCAGGCAGGAAAACGCACAATGACGCGCACCACTATCCGTTGTCTGCAGTGCAATGTCAACCACGCCGCCAGAGCACAGGACCTGCTTGTCCAGCATCTGAGAGAGTGGTCCATACAGGTGGCGGTAGTTGCTGAGCCATATTACCTACCGGACGGCGACGGCTGCTTCGAAGACCTTGGTGGCTTAGTGTCAGTAATTGCTCGCCCCTGTGCTGGATCCTCTCCCCCTGAAAAGATGGCTGCGGGTGTTGGGTTTGTGTTGGTGCGTCTGGGTGAAATGTTAGTGGTCGGTACGTACTTCTCGCCCAATAGGTCTCTCGCGGAGTTCGAGGCCTACCTCGCCGACTTGTCGGGGCTTATGGAAGCCCATCGGCGGTCTCTCCAGGTGCTCGTCCTGGGGGACCTCAACGCCAAGAGCACGGCGTGGGGGTCCCCGAGGACTGATGCGCGGGGGAGCGTGCTGGTGGAGTGGGCGGCAGCTACGGGCGTCTGCGTGCTCAACCAGGGGGCGGTCGACACGTGCGTGCGACAACAGGGCGGGTCGATTGTGGACGTAACGTTCGCGTCCTCCGCCCTGGCGCGCCGTGTCCGTGGCTGGCGAGTCCTGGACGGGGTGGAGTCTCTGTCGGACCATCAGTACATTCGGTTCGACATAGATCCCGCCCCCTCAGTGACCCCCCGCCCCCCGATCCGGAGGAGAGGCAGAGCCCACGAGAAGCGGTGGGCGCTAAAGCGTCTCAACAAGGCGCTGCTGGAGGAGGCTGTCATCGTTGCGACGTGGTCTGCGGCTCCTGCCAATCAGGTAGGTATTGAGCAGGAAGCTGCATGGTTCACGGACGCCATGACATCTGTGTGCGACGCTGCTATGCCTAAGCAGAAGGTAGGTTCTGGGCCCACTAAGGTCTACTGGTGGTCGGATGAGATCGCCGAACTGCGCGCGAAGTGTGACGCCGCTAAGCGTGCCTACACTCGGCAACGCCGCCGGCGCCGTGGACGTGAGGCGGACGGCGAAGCCCGTCGCATCGAGGATGCGCTGAAGGCGGCTCACGACGAGGCGAAGACTGCACTCCGGTCGGCAATTGAGGTAGGAAAAGCACAGGGGAAAAAGGAAATGCTGGAGGCGCTGGACGCCGACCCCTGGGGACGCCCGTACCGCACTGTTCGGGGGAAGTTGCGCCCTTGGGCGCCCCCCTTGACCGAGAGTCTCCAGCCGCAGTTCTTGGAAGGGGTGTTGTCGGCGCTGTTTCCGAACAGGTCAGCCTTCACGCCACCAGTCATGGCAGCGCCTGACACAAGAGCTGCTGACACCTCGACCCCCGCCCCAGAGGTAACACGCGAGGAACTAAAGGCGGCCGTGTCTAGACTTCGGTCGAAGAACACGGCCCCAGGCCTAGACGGAGTCCCGGGCCGCGCGTGGGCTATGGCCCTCAAGAACGAAGACTTCGAGTCGCGTTTGAGGGGGCTGTACTCCGCGTGCCTGGATCGTGGGCAGTTTCCTTCGCAGTGGAAGTCTGGGAAGTTAGTGTTGCTGAGGAAGGAGGGACGACCAGCTGACTCCCCGTCAGCGTACCGGCCTATAGTTCTGCTCAATGAGGTGGGTAAAATGTTTGAGAGGGTCATTGCTGACCGACTTGGAAAACACCTGGACGAAGGACCCGGACTATCCCAGCGGCAGTTCGGTTTTCGGCGCGGGCGGTCAACGGTGGACGCCATAATAGAGGTAAAGGACGTAACGGGGGATGCAGTTAACCGGGGTGAGGTCGCGATGGCGGTGTCTATTGATATCGCCAACGCCTTCAACAGTCTCCCCTGGGAGTGCGTGCTGGCAGCGCTCCGGTACTTCGGTGTGCCCGACTACCTTATTCGCATCATTGACGCATACTTCTCGGAGAGGTGGGTAGAGTTTACGCAGTTGTACGGGGAAAGGGTGCGTTATCCTATGTCGTGCGGTGTCCCACAGGGCTCAGTCCTTGGGCCGATCCTGTGGAACATCGCCTACGACTGGGTGCTACGGGCCGTGCTGCTTCCCCGGTGCCTACTCACCTGCTATGCGGACGACACCCTTCTCATCGTGCTCGGGGCCTGCTACCGGGAGGTATGTATCCGAGCAACTGCTGCGGTTGCCCACATCATCGCGCGGATCAGGCAGCTGGGACTGGAGGTGGCTCTGAACAAGATGGAGGCTATCGTGTTCCATGGTCCCCGTAACGCCCCACCGGAAGACGCCCACATAATTGTAGGAGGACAAAGGATCGAGGTAAGGCAGACTCTTAGATACCTTGGCCTGCTGCTGGATAGTCGGTGGAGTTTTCGTCAGCACATTGATGCTTTGGCGCCAAAGCTGATGGGGACTTCATCGGCCCTTCGTAGATTGCTGCCTAATCTCCACGGGCCGTCGGACGCCTGTCGGCGCCTTTACTTAGGAGTTTTAAAATCCATGGCCCTCTACGGCGCCCCGGTCTGGGCGGGGTCCCTGAGTCGCGAATCCGTCGCCACGCTCCGCTCATCTCAACGAGCACTGACGATTGGAGTGATCCGGGGCTACCGCACGATCTCTGCCGGGGCGGCCTGCGTCATGGCGGGCACTCCACCATGGGACCTGGAGGCGGGGGTCCTTGCGTCAGTGTATCGCTGGCGCAGGGACCTTCGCCTTCGGGGCGGCAACCCTGCCTTACGGGAGGTAGATCACAGGAGGGAGACAGAGCGTTCCACTATGGTAAGTGATTGGAAGGAGAGCTTATCTCAGGCGGTGTTCGGCACACGAACACTCTGGGCCATCGAACCGGTCTTCGAGGACTGGCTCAACAGGCGACACGGGAGGTTGACCTACAGGTTGACGCAGATACTGTCGGGGCATGGGTGCTTCGGCCGGTACCTTTGCCGTGTTGCCCGGCGTGAGCCGACTGCTGTCTGCCACCACTGCAACGCGGAAGAGGATACGGCGCAGCACACTCTTGAGGAGTGCCCTGCGTGGGCTGATCAGCGTGCTGTGCTGGCTCAAAGGGTAGGTAGAGACTTGTCGCTACCCGCTGTGGTCGCGGCGATGGTCTTCAGTGAGGAGAAGTGGGCAGCTGTCAGCGACTTCTGCGAGGAGGTCCTATCTGCCAAGGAGTCAGCGGAGCGTGAGAGAGAGGCGGTGTCGGACTGCCCCCTGCGCCGGAGGAGACCGGGGAGGCGGCGTCGGGTTTTCGCAACCCTCCAGCTTCCATAACTGAGGCCGGTGGCGGTGGGGTCGGGGGGGCTCGCCGCCACTAACCTGCCTCGAGGTGGCGCGCGCGGTGTCACCGCGCGCCAGCTCCATGTAAGTATTAAAGGTGAGTAGAGGCCCTTCGGGGCCGGCGTTAGTCGGGGGCCGCGGTGTCATGCTTGTGCACACTCCCGTAGCCCTCGATGCCTGACCGCTGAGGAGAGACACGGTGGCCTTCGGGTTCAGGGTTTAGTGGGTATTGCTGCGGTGGATGCAATGAGCCCTGGCATCGGGGGGAGCTTGTCCACCGGGTATGTGATCGGAGATGGTCTGGCCGAACCCAAGTCATCCCGGGTTTCAATCCCGCCTTGACTTGGGTCTGGTCGAGACTGACTCTGGTTGCACGGAGCCCCACATACCCCGGTCTGCCCACCCCCGGGCGGGCCGGGTATGCGTAAAATGCATTCCCCCACCTAAAAAAAAAAAAAAAAAAAAAAAAAAAAAAAAAAAAAGGTTAGGTTAGGTTAGGTTAGGTTAGGTTAGGTTAGGTTAGGTTAGGTTAGGTTAGGTTAGGTTAGGTTAGGTTAGGTTTTTTTTTTTTTTTTTTTTTTTTTTTTTTTTTTTTTTTTTTTTTTTTTTTCAGTCTGCTTTTTCCCCGGATATTTATTATTCCGGGACCTTGAGTCTCGCATTTTTAACGTCGCGTTCAAAGTTACGTAGGCCTGCAAGTGGCCTTGTTAAGACTTGCCACTGCTCGTATCACTGAGACGCAGAACTCATTGAACTTGTGTCCGTTTTTGCCTCTTGCGAGTGAGTTCCAGTTTTCACTGATCAGTTTGGTGTCCAACTCAATTTCTAACTGCATTCTTGACAAAGCAAAGATTGGACACTCGTTCAAGATGTGCGCTATATTTTGCGTCGAATCATTTGAGCAGTGGCAGTCAGGATTGTCTGCTCTTTTGAACCGGTGGAGGTATTCTTTCGTAGCTCCGTGACCGGTCCATATTTGGGTTTTCCAGTATGAGAGTCCCTCCTCTCTCACTATCTTATATGCTTCCTTTATGTCAGGGAAGAAAGTTTTTGTGACTTTGCCTTTTGTTGATTCACTGTATTGCTTTTGCCACTCAGCAAGGGTGCGCTGCCTAAGCACGTTTTTGGCATACGATACAGGGATCAAGCTGTAGTCTGGGGCTGTCTTTTTGTGAGCTGCCTGTTTTGCGAGCTGGTCAGCTCTTTCATTACCTTCTGCTCCATTGTGCGCTCGGATCCAATGGAGCTCCACTGATCTGTTAGTGTTGTGCAGGTTGTCAAGACCGAGTTGGATGTCGACTACCAGTTTATTGGTCGACTGCCGGTTTCGGATAGCCTCTAGTGAGGATCTGGAGTCACTTATGAGCTTGACATTTGTGAGACGGGGGCAATTTGACACTAATTTTATTGCTTGGTTCAGAGCAAAAAGCTCCGACTGGTACACAGAGCAGAAGCTCTCCAGCAGGAGCTTCTTGCTCTGGACTTCTCTCCCATTTCTCCAGCATGACAGTGCACAACCTACCTTGTCATCGATCTTTGATCCATCTGTAAAAATACACATATAGTCACTTTCTCGTATTTCCGCTTCTTCATCCTTTGTGATCACACTGTATCCTATGTTCCGTCTAAGTGCTGGGTGCGGCAAGTCAGTGAAACTGACTCGAGTTTCAATGTCTCTGCCCATGACCTCGGGTAGGGGTTCACCTCTTTTGATTGCGTAGAGTTCCGCTACTTCCCTAGCTCTGAGGTCGATAGGTAAGATTCCTGCGAGTGTTATTGCCGAATCATATGACACTGTGCGATACGCTTTACAAATCTTTATGGCAAAAAGACGTTGTGTGGATCGTAGTTTCTTCTTAATGTATTCTCTGGAAGTACATTCTGCCCATGTGCTAGCTGCGTAGAGCATGATTGGCTCTATGGCTCCAATATACATTTGGCGCACGATCTCCGGGCTGAGACCCCAGGACGGCTTTGCGGATCGTGCTAGCCCCTTGTATACCGAAGCTGCCTTTGTGCATGCCCATTGTACGTGGTCTTTGAAGGTAAGATTCTTGTCAATGATCAATCCTAGTATTTTAATTTTGTCCACCGGTGCTAGTTGGACGCCGTCCATGGATATGAGTGGGATGCCAGGGTTCATCTTCCTTGTTACCATCATAAAAGATGTTTTCTGCGGTGAGAACCTGAGCTTATGCTGGCGACCCCACTGTGCGATTCTCTGTAGTACTGGATTGATGATTGACTCCAACTCTTCAGAGTTATTTGCAGCTACGACTATTGACACATCGTCAGCAAATGCTTGAAGGTGTATAAGGGGGTTGTTCTGGAACTCTTCTAATAGGGAGTCCACTATTAAATTCCAGTTTTTTGGGCCCGTTATGCTACCCTGGACGCAGCCTCTTTGAACCGACTTAGTGACCATAGCGCCAGAGAAGTATATGGTAATCGTCCTGTCACTGAGGTTGCTGTCTGCTAGGCGGTACAAGTTCACTGGGCAATTTTTTGCTGCAAGCTGGGCCTTGATACTAGGCCACCAGGCGTGATCAAAGGCGCCCTCAATATCCAACGACACAATTGCGACGAGTTTGCGTTTATCGAACGCCTCGTGCCTTACTAGGTGCACTAGATTATTGAGGGCGTCTTCGGTGCCTTTCTGAGGAGTGAAACCGTACTGTTGGTTGTTGAGGCGTTCGTTCTTTTGTAAGAACCAACTGAGTCTGGTGTTTAGTATCTTCTCAAGTACTTTGCCCAAGACTGGAAGCAGTCCAATTGGTCTGTAGGATTTAGGATTTGTGTACACCTCCTTTCCAGGCTTCGGTATTATGCAAATCCTAGCTTCCTTCCAGGTCTTGGGGAAGTAGCCTAGACTCAAACATCTATTATATGTAGCCAAGAAGACTTTTGGTTCTGCAGTTATGGCTGCCTTACAGATGTCCGCTGTGAATCCGTCTGCACCCGGTGCCTTTTTGGGATTCATCTGCGACACTGCTGTGAAGAGTTCCGCTTCTGTAATGGGGGGGTCAGGAGGAGAAAGAAGGTCGAGTGGAGGCTCTCGGGTTATCCGTCGGACTTCCTTCTGTTCAGGAGTGTCTTCAGCGGGGGGATCATCGGGGAACATGACATCGGCTAACAGGCGAGCTGACTCTTCCGCTGAGAGAGTATTCCCTTGCGCGTCTATGAGTCCTAGATCCGTCACCTGTGTCATCGTGTTTCTTCTTATGATCTTCCACGCCCCGCTCCAGACATCCCCTTCCTTCATTTCAGAGCAGAGTGCTTTCCAACTAGCTATTCGCGCTTTGTTGATGGAGGACTTGTAGTCCTCGAGGGCTTCCAAGTATTCGCGAACAACTAGTGGTCTGCGCTGTGGTCTTGCTGCTCTGATTCTTCTTCTTCTCCTTATCACCTCCTTTTTCTTCTCTGTTAGATCCCTGGCCCACCAAGGATTCTTGCGTCTAGATCGAGGTTTTGCAGCAGGAAAGATTTCGCTGCATACTTCGGTGAGGCTCTTGGTGAGATTCTGGACATACTCCTCAAGCTCAACTTCGTTAAACGAAGCCACCTGTTCAGGCGTATAAGAGAGGTTTTCCAATCTCTCCCCAAGAGCTCTTTCGAAGCTTGCCCAGTCCGCTCTCCTTGTGTCGTAGAGACGAGTTGAACTTAATGGTTTTAGGGGTGGCGCATCAAGTTGTTCCAATTGGAAGGTTATCGCCTTATGGTCCGATAGAAGAACCATGTTTTCGTCTACCTTCCAACTGGTTACGCTCGTAAGCATGGTGTCACTTATGAGGGTAACGTCCACTATGCTAGAACAGCTGCGACCTTCACGGAACACTTCAAAAGTTGGGGTGTTTCCGCTATTCAAGACGTGTAGATCCATTGCAGCTGAAAATTCCAGCATTGTTGATCCCCTCTCATCATCGTCTTGTGACCCCCACCAAGAGCTCTTTGCGTTTAGGTCTCCACCCACAATGACCTTGCTCGCAGGTCTTATTATGTCTCCCAGAGTTGCTGAGTATGGGTCCAGAGACTCTGTTCCCTCAAAATATACAGAGACGACAGTGGTACTCCCAGAGACTCCTTTTATTGTGATAGCAACTATGTTTTCCAATACTTGGTTTTGTTCAACATGGATGTCTAAGTCACTGTTAAGGATGACCACTGCAGCCTTGACACATTTCACTCTATTGCATATCCTCTGAATAATCCTGCAGCCCGGCCGGTGCGACATCTCCTCGCTGTTCCCTACGTAGGGTTCTTGCAGTAGGAGTATGTCACACTTACGCTGCGTGGCTACCTGGAATATTTCATCGGTGGCATTTCTGCTGCGAGCAAGATTGCATTGGACGAAGGTGATCGGACGTGGGACTGTGTTTGCGCTGTTGGCCTCCGGGACGCCCTCAGCAATAGCGTACTGAGGCTCTAGCTATGTTCTCCCAGCGAGCCTTGACGGGGCAGTTCCTGCTGAAGGCATCGTGGCTGGTGTTGGCCAACTTTTCTCTGCAGCAGTTGATGCAGGTCGGAGCAGTGTAGGGAGTAGCAGTCTTCGCTGGGCAGTCTCGGAAGGCGTGTCCAGGCATTGAGCAATAAGCGCATAAGTTGTCCGCGACCTCCGCGTGACAAACCTTCCGTGTGTGCCCGTAGCCCAGACACTTGCTGCACTGTACCAATGGGGATTTCTCCTCGACCTGGCAACGCATCCATCCTATGTGCAGAATTCCGGCGCTCATCATGCGGGACCACAACTTCGGGGTGGCCTCGAGTACTACAAGGCATTGGTGAGGGTTTCGGGCCTTTAGTCTGTGGCGAACTTTAGCCCACTCCTCGGAACCAATACCATTGTATAATTCACCGTTCTGCTTACGAAGGGATGCTTCAATCTGGGCGTCAGTGTCTGAAGCCATGACGTCACGGAGGAGAATCTGGGGTAGTTTACTCTTCGCTTCTTCTACCACCAGGTCGCTGTTTGCCTCCGTGATGTGCTTCGAGAGCAACTCCGCTTCTCTTTTTGAGCCGCAGCTGAGGACCACCTTTTCATTTTTGGCCTTTCTAAGTTGCTGGACTCCTACGCCGAGTTCGCGCACATTCACTTTCTCTTTGACCTCATCCATTACTTTTTGAGCAGTGGTTTCCTTATCCCTTGAGCTGATGAGGAGGGTGTGGGCAGATGTTCGCGCCTGGATACCACTACGTTCACCTAATGGGCCGGTATGAGAAGAAGTTTGGAGTGCCGATGCAACTTCAGCGTATGATCTCCTGTTTGCCTCTTCTTTGACTAGCTCTTTTACTTCCTTCACTTCCTTCACTATTTCTTCTATCTTCTTTGAGTCCTGGGATGAGATTACTTGCCCTGGAGTCGACTCTTTTGTGAGCTTCTCAGCTCTTCCTAGGGCTGCTCCAATCTCATTCTTCAGGGCCTGCATATTCCTATTATAAGACTCCATGAGTTTACTGTGCTCTTCAATATTTTTCATTAGTTTTGTACTTTCTAATTCTATTTGTTTCTGTTTCAGGTGCTGCTGGGAGATGGAAAGCTGCTGGGAGAGGGGAAGCTGCTGGGAGGTGGTAAGTTGTTGGGAGGTGGTGAGCTGCGCGTTGGTTGATGACGCTGAGGCTCCAGGCTTGTTACTCTCAGCCTCTTTAACCAGTTGGTATAAGCGCTCAACTGCCTCTGTGACGCCCGCCTTGATGTCTGACCTCAGGTTTCTTGAATTGCCAAGGTTCAGCTTTGCCTTAGTAAGGCAGGCCTTGGCCTCGGCTATCCTCGAGGCATAAACCTTCCTCATCGGGGGACTACCAAGCGGCTCCACCACAAAAGTGGCGTTGCCGCTGGTCAGTATCTCTTGCGAGCAGAGAGGGGCCTCCTGGATTTGAGGGGGGGGAGGGAGAGCCTCGGGGGGAGTTGAAAACCCTTCTTTCGGCGCTGGTTTGGTTTTCGTTGGAGTGCGGAGACCAAACATATCGTAAAAGTGCGAAGAAATGTTATGTTATGAAAAGTGGGGGGTGGAGGGGGGATGGACTGTGGGTTATTGAGAGGGAAGTGTAGGAATCGATGAGATGTGTGTTTTGATCTAAGAATGATCAAAATCGGTTAATACTCGCCAAAGTTATTAAGTTTTAAAATATCTGATGGATTTTAGAATTTGTAAGAGAATTTATGTAAACAACTTTTGGGTGCAAATGTATGGGGGAGGGGAGAAAAGTCGGTTAGGTTAGGTTAGGTTAGGTTAGGTTAGGTTAGGTTGGGGCGCGTGTCAGACAACCTCCTCGTGGTGCGCCCTGGGCAACGTGAACCCTCGAGTCTCTGCGATTTTAGCGGAGACTCGAGAGTTGACGGCAAATAGTCTGACAGGGGAGGGAGGGAAAAGTGAAAGTGTTGGGAAAGTGATGGCTGGGGGAACAGTGGGGAAGAAATTGGACTATGGGGGGGACAGGGAGTGAACACACCCACACACACATTCATACACACCACACATACAACACTACACACAACACTCAAGCACTACATACAACTCATACACACAGACACACATTCGCAGATACACACCGACGTTCAGAAAAGGGAGTTATTATTATGAAGAGAACCATGGCAAAAAAGAGTCCACGGGTGGGTCCCGCCTCAGGCGGGGAATCCCACCAGGGTGCTTCGGCACCCTGCTGCCCCATTGTATCCGTGGGGGGCAACTATTGTTCTTTAAGTAATAGAGGGAGTGAGGAAGGGAGTGGAAGAGAGGGAGAAAGTAGGAGTGAGGGTAGGAGTACAAGTGGGAGTAGGAGAGGAGGAATTAGTGGAAGCAAGAGCAGGAGCAGGAGTATGAGTGGGAGCAGGAGTAAGAGCCGCAGTGGTGAGGTCCCGAACGAAGTAGGGAGCGGCGGAGGAAAGGGCCACAAAGGCAGACAAGAGGATGGAGCCAGGTCGAGCCAGAGTGGCGAAGAGGGAAAAGGAAGCGGCCATGGAGGCCGAGGGAAGGAAAAAGAAAGGGATGATTGGCCCCCACTACCACCTAGGGCCAATCAACGTAGGAAGGAGAAGGGGAAAGAGAGTCTCGGCGACGGAAATGAAAAGGGAGAGGAAGGTCGTCCGAGACCTCAGGACAAAGGGGAAAGTGCGGTGGCGCTGTCTTCGGGCTCCGAGCGGAGCCTGAGGTTAGCGTACGACCGCATCCCTACACCCCTATCATCCGGCCACCTCAGCGACGGTGAGGCGGGCCGGAAGAGACGGCGAGAGCTGGACGACGACACCCCGGCGTCATCCGACACGGAAGGGGCGATGCGCGCCCCTCGAAAAATGTCGACGAACAGCCGGGGGCGTGGGCTGGGAAGACCTCCGGCCCATGGCAGCTCCGTGGGCTTGGCCAAGGCCAAAAAGGACCTGGCGGAGGCCCAGCGCGTCGCTGCTAAGGCGGCCCGGGACCTGGATGTGGAGAGGCATGTGGCCGCGTGGACCCGGGAAAACGCCCGGAGCTCCCGGCCCTTCTCCGTCTCTGGGTCCGAAATGGAGCAAGGGACGGACGTCGAAAATGACGTGGCGATCATCAAGATGATCGCCACAAAGTCCGGCAACCTTAAGGGGGGGTACGTCCGGGCCCTCAAGGAGGCGGCGACCTCGATAGCCGCAAAATTCGAGCGGGCCTCGACGCGCAATACGTCGGAGGAGGAGGCCAGGCTGAGGGCCGAGAACGCACAGCTCCGGGCCGCAATGGACACACTCCGTAAGGAGTTTGACCAGGTCCGGGCTGAGCTATCTCGGCTAACGGAGGCGGTCGGCCGCGCGACGCGCGAAGAGGCTCCGCAAACAGCGCCACGGAAGGAGGCCCAGAAGTCTGGTCCCCCCATTGATGACGAGTCTCTCCAGAGATTCGCCATCATGGTGGGGACGATGATGGACGCGAAGGTGGCGGCGCTCGAGCCCCGCCTTCTCCCGGCTCAGAGGGAGCGTCCCCCGCTGGCGGCCGACTCCCGCAGGAGACGGTCGGCTGAAACGGCGGAGGTGGTGGAGGTGATGGAGTGCTCGGAGGCACCGAGACCCCCCCCGCCACCCAAGACGACGGGACCCCCGGCCAAGGCGGCCAAAACGAAGGCCCCAGCGAGGAAAGAGAGGGAAGGGGCTCGCGCTCCGCCATCTCCGCAGCCGTCCACGTCGGCCCTTCCGCCGCCCGTTCTATCGGGCGGACCGCGCGCCGCACCCCCTCCCCCGGAAGAGGGCTGGAGCGCGGTGGTCAAGCGGGGCGGAAAGGGGAAACCCCGACCCGCCCAGCCGAACCGGCCAGCCCAGCAGGCCCGACCCCAACAGCAGACCCGCGCCGCCCAACAGGGCCGCCAACCCCAGCCCCGGGCCCCGCAATCAGCGGCACCCCGGGCCAGAGGCAGGGCCAGAAAGAGGCGTCCTCGCCCCCCGCGATCGTCGGCCATCGTGGTCACCCTCACCCCTGAGGCTGTGGCCAGAGGGCTGACCTATAAAGAGATGCTGGTCCGGATGAAGACCGGCATCTCCCTCGCCAGCGTCGGTATCAGCGGCGGGGTGAAGATCAAGGAGGCCCAAACTGGGGCGAAACTTATAGAGGTTCCCGGATCCGGCAGCGATGCCCTCGCCGACCAGCTGGCGAATAGGATCCGGGAAATTCTCAAGGATGATGTGCGGGTCACGAGGCCCGTGAAGTGCAGTGAGCTGCGCATCACGGACCTCGATGAGTCCGTGTCGGTGGAAGAAGTCGCGACCGCCGTCGTTACCACCACGGGGTGCTCCCGGGAGGCCCTCCGTATCGGCGAGATCCGCCGCGAAACTCGCGGCGGTGGCCGGAGAGGGTACACTCTCTGGATGCGGTGCCCAACAACGGCGGCGAGAGCCTTGGCCCAGCAGCGGACCGTTATGGTGGGGTGGATTCCGGCGAGGGTAACCTTGCTGGAACCCCGCCCGCTCACCTGTTTCCGCTGCCTGGAGCTGGGGCACGTGTGCGGCAAGTGCGACTCCGACGTGGATCGGAGCGCACTATGCTACCGATGCGGACTCGAGGGGCATAAGTCGGCGACCTGCTCAGCGGATCCCCACTGCAGCCTGTGCGCGGCCGCAAATTTGCCGGCGTCGCACAGAGTGGGGGGCAGAGCATGCGTTGCCGCCGCCAAACAACGGACAAGACAACGACGTAAGGGCCCACAACCATCAGTTGCCCTCAACGTGCACCCCCGGGCTTCTTCGGAAGCCATCGGTCATGCGGCTACCAGTAGAGTCGGATAATGGACCACACCACTATCCGACTCCTGCAATGCAATGTCAACCATTCCGCCCGCGCTCAGGACCTCCTGTCCCAGAGCATGGCGGAATGGTTGATTGGCATAGCAGTCGTCGCGGAACCGTACTTTGTTCCCGACGGGGAACATTGGGCGGCGGACCGTGACGGCCTGGTAGCTATAGTTACCCGGCCCTCCGTCGGCTCCCCTCCCTTTGATCACGTAGCAAAGGGTAGGGGATGCGTGGCGGTTACCCTGGGTAACTCGCTGATCGTGGGAGTGTACTTCTCGCCGAACAGGCCCCTCGCTGAGTTCGAGGAATTCTTGAGGGGCCTTACGGCGATGATCGAGGGCAACAGGCGGTCAAGGCAGGTGCTCGTCCTTGGGGACTTCAACGCCAAATCCTCGGCGTGGGGGTCCCCGACGACTGACGCCCGCGGCGACTGCCTTGCAGAGTGGTCAGTCTCGAGCGGTCTGGAAATTCTCAACCGAGGGTCGGTTAACACGTGCGTGCGGCAACAGGGCGGATCCATAGTGGACATCACGTTCGCATGCCCCGCCCTGGCGCGCCGTGTTCAGGGCTGGAGGGTCTTAGAGGAGGCGGAGACGTTGTCCGATCATCGGTACATCCGATTCGACATCTCTGCCCAGACCTCGGACCCCGGCCCCCCGACTCGAAGGTTGCGAGACGGTCCCCGTTGGTCGCTGTCGCGCCTCAATCCGGATCATCTGGAGGAGGCGCTCTTGGTGACGACGTGGGATCCAGCACCGGACCGACCCGTGTGCGTCGAGGCGGAGGCGGAATGGTTCGGGGCGGCGATGACGTCCGTCTGTGACGCGTCAATGCCCCGCGTTACTACCTTCTGCCCCCGTCGTTGCGTGTATTGGTGGTCCGCCGAGATTGCGGCGCTTCGCGCTGCGTGCATCGCGGCGGGCCGCGCATATACGCGACACAGACGCCGGTATCGGCGGCATAGTCGGGAAACTGACGAAGCCGTCGAGACCTCCTTAGGGAACGGGTATAGGCTGGCCAAACAAGCTCTGCAGTGGGCCATCGCGGAGGCGAAGGAGCGAGCTAAGGGGGAATTAGCTCAGGAGCTGGACGACAACCCCTGGGGGAGGTCGTACCAGATGGTAAGGGGCAAACTGCGCCAGCCGGCGCCGCCCCTTACTCAATCCCTGCAGCCACAGTTCCTGGAAGACGTGCTGTCTACTCTGTTTCCGAACAGAGGAGCACACACGCCGCCGATGATGACAGAGTCTCTCGGCACAGGTTCTGTCGACACCCCCGTCCCGGAAGTCACGCGAGAGGAACTGAAGGAGGCCGTGATCAGACTTCGGTCGAAAAACACGGCCCCCGGGCCAGACGGTATCCCGGGCCGCATATGGGTGAAGGCTTTGGAGTGCCCAGACTTCGAGTCTCGCCTCCGGAGCCTTTTCTCAGCGTGCCTGGAACGTGGCCAGTTTCCTCGCAAGTGGAGAAACGGGAAGCTCGTTCTGCTCAAGAAGGAGGGACGACCGGCGGATTTACCATCCTCTTTCCGCCCTATTGTCCTCCTAGACGAGGTGGCTAAGCTCTACGAGCGTATATTAGCCACTCGTCTCAAGAGCCACCTTCGCGACGTCGGGCCGGACTTGGCAGACTGCCAGTTCGGCTTTAGGCAGGGGCGCTCCACCTTGGAGGCGATACTGAGGGCCAGGGACCTGACGGAAGGCGCTGTAGACCGGGGCGAGGTTGCATTGGCGGTGTCTATCGACATCTCCAATGCCTTCGGAACCTTGCCCTGGGAGTGCATACACGCGGCGCTCCGTTACCACGGAGTGCCCGAGTACATCTGTCAGGCCCTGAGGCAGTATTTCCAAGAGCGCTTCGTGTCCTACACCACCGGACATGACAAGCGGCGTCGACCCATGTTCTGCGGGGTTCCGCAGGGTTCTGTCTTAGGACCAATCCTGTGGAACCTCGGCTTCAACTGGGTGCTGAGGGGATCGACACTACCTGGGGTGTACTACCTATGCTTCGCCGACGACGTCCTGGTCATTGCCATTGGCAAGACGTACAGGCTCGCGAGCATGGTAGCCACGGCTGCGGTCGCCCACGTAGTGTCACGTATCCGTAGACTCGGCTTAGACGTCGCCCTTGAGAAGACCCAGGCGACGCTGTTTCATGGGCCCCGCCGGGGACCCCCCCGTGAGGCCCATTTAACAGTTGGCGGGGTGCGCATCCCAGTGACGCCCACCCTGAAGTACCTCGGTCTTCTCCTGGACGGCAGATGGAGCTTTCGACAGCACTTCGCGAACCTCGCGCCGCGGCTCTTGAAAGCCTCATCTGCCCTGAGAAGGATCATGCCCAATGTCAACGGGCCCCAGGATGCAAGCCGCCGCCTCTATCTTGGAGTCGTGCGGTCCATGGCACTCTACGGTGCACCTGTTTGGGCTTACGCCCATCCAGCGAGCACCCTACCCCTCCTGCGTGCGCAACGCGCCATCGCGACGGGGGTAGTTAGAGGGTACCGCACCATATCCGCAGAGGCGGCCTGCCTACTTGCAGGTTCCATCCCCTGGGACTTGGAGGCGCAGGTTCTTGCGCAGGTGTACCACTGGCGCATGAACCTCCGCTCCCAAGGAGATGATCCAGCCCTCCGCGAGGTCCAAGTCTTTCGGGACCTCGTTCGCGACAATGCTATTGACGCATGGAGGGCGCGTTTGGAGCGCCCGAGTTACGGCACCCGCACAGTCGAGGCCATCAGAGATGTCCTCGACGGGTGGCTCAATCGGCAGCATGGCAGACTCAGCTTTCGCTTGACGCAGGTTTTGTCGGGACATGGTTGTTTCGGCAAATACCTGTGTCGCATAGCTTTGAGGGAGCCGACGCCGATCTGCCACCATTGCGGCGCCGAAGAAGACTCGGCGCAACATACGCTGGAGGTGTGTCCGGCTTGGTCGGACCAACGCATGGCCATGGCCGCCGCGGTCGGTTTTGACTTCTCGCTGCGGGCCGTAGTTCACTCTATGGTCCAAAGTGAGGAGTCCTGGACCGCGGTGGCCACCTTCTGCGAGAGCGTGCTCATGCAGAAGGAGGCGGCAGAGCGCGAGCGTGAGGCGGTCTCCGACTGCCCCATGCGCCGCCGCCGAGGAGGCCGGCGTAGAAGGGCGTACGCGGACGCCCTTCTACCTCCTTAGTTGAGGCTGCGGTGGCCCCCGGGGTGCGGGTGTGCCACTGCGAAAAGGCCTCGAGGTGGCGCGCGCGCGGTGTCTTCCGCGCGCCACTTGACGAAAGACCGGGGGGTGTTAACCCCTAACACCCCCCGAGGAGGGGGCCCCCACCCCAGGGGGCCCGGCGCTGTCGGGTTCGGTGGATGAATCTCCGTTTCCCACGTTCCCGACACTAAGCGCACTGAAGGCACAGCAGTGGTTTTAGTGGGTAGTCACTGCGGTAGGTGCGATGAGCCCCGGCAGCGGGGGGAGCTTGCCTACCGGGTTGAGCCCCACATACCCCTGCCGTCTGGCACCACCCGGACGGCGGGGGATGCGTAAATGCATTTCCACTGCTAAACAAAAAAAAAAAAAAAAAAAAAAAAAGGTTAGGTTAGGTTAGGTTAAGCTCTGCAGTGGGCCATCGCGGAGGCGAAGGAGCGAGCTAAGGGGGAATTAGCTCAGGAGCTGGACGACAACCCCTGGGGGAGGTCGTACCAGATGGTAAGGGGCAAACTGCGCCAGCCGGCGCCGCCCCTTACTCAATCCCTGCAGCCACAGTTCCTGGAAGACGTGCTGTCTACTCTGTTTCCGAACAGAGGAGCACACACGCCGCCGATGATGACAGAGTCTCTCGGCACAGGTTCTGTCGACACCCCCGTCCCGGAAGTCACGCGAGAGGAACTGAAGGAGGCCGTGATCAGACTTCGGTCGAAAAACACGGCCCCCGGGCCAGACGGTATCCCGGGCCGCATATGGGTGAAGGCTTTGGAGTGCCCAGACTTCGAGTCTCGCCTCCGGAGCCTTTTCTCAGCGTGCCTGGAACGTGGCCAGTTTCCTCGCAAGTGGAGAAACGGGAAGCTCGTTCTGCTCAAGAAGGAGGGACGACCGGCGGATTTACCATCTTCTTTCCGCCCTATTGTCCTCCTGGACGAGGTGGCTAAGCTCTACGAGCGTATATTAGCCACTCGTCTCAAGAGCCACCTTCGCGACGTCGGGCCGGACTTGGCAGACTGCCAGTTCGGCTTTAGGCAGGGGCGCTCCACCTTGGAGGCGATACTGAGGGCCAGGGACCTGACGGAAGGCGCTGTAGACCGGGGCGAGGTTGCATTGGCGGTGTCTATCGACATCTCCAATGCCTTCGGAACCTTGCCCTGGGAGTGCATACACGCGGCGCTCCGTTACCACGGAGTGCCCGAGTACATCTGTCAGGCCCTGAGGCAGTATTTCCAAGAGCGCTTCGTGTCCTACACCACCGGACATGACAAGCGGCGTCGACCCATGTTCTGCGGGGTTCCGCAGGGTTCTGTCTTAGGACCAATCCTGTGGAACCTCGGCTTCAACTGGGTGCTGAGGGGATCGACACTACCTGGGGTGTTCTACTTATGCTTCGCCGACGACGTCCTGGTCATTGCCATTGGCAAGACGTACAGGCACGCGAGCATAGTAGCCACGGCTGCGGTCGCCCACGTAGTGTCACGTATCCGTAGACTCGGCTTAGACGTCGCCCTTGAGAAGACCCAGGCGACGCTGTTTCATGGGCCCCGCCGGGGACCCCCCCGTGAGGCCCATCTAACAGTTGGCGGGGTGCGCATCCCAGTGACGCCCACCCTGAAGTACCTCGGTCTTCTCTTGGACGGCAGATGGAGCTTTCGACAGCACTTCGCGAACCTCGCGCCGCGGCTCTTGAAAGCCTCATCTGCCCTGAGAAGGATCATGCCCAACATCAACGGGCCCCAGGACGCAAGCCGCCGCCTCTACCTTGGAGTCGTGCGGTCCATGGCACTCTACGGTGCACCTGTTTGGGCTTACGCCCATCCAGCGAGCACCCTACCCCTCCTGCGTGCGCAACGCGCCATCGCGACGGGGGTAGTTAGAGGGTACCGCACCATATCCGCAGAGGCGGCCTGCCTACTTGCAGGTTCCATCCCCTGGGACTTGGAGGCGCAGGTTCTTGCGCAGGTGTACCACTGGCGCATGAACCTCCGCTCCCAAGGAGATGATCCAGCCCTCCGCGAGGTCCAAGTCTTTCGGGACCTCGTTCGCGTCAACGCTATTGACGCATGGAGGGCGCGTTTGGAGCGCCCGAGTTACGGCACCCGCACAGTCGAGGCCATCAGAGATGTCCTCGACGGGTGGCTCAATCGGCAGCATGGCAGACTCAGCTTTCGCTTGACGCAGGTTTTGTCGGGACATGGTTGTTTCGGCAAATACCTGTGTCGCATAGCTTTGAGGGAGCCGACGCCGATCTGCCACCATTGCGGCGCCGAAGAAGACTCGGCGCAACATACGCTGGAGGTGTGTCCGGCTTGGTCGGACCAACGCATGGCCATGGCCGCCGCGGTCGGTTTTGACTTCTCGCTGCGGGCCGTAGTTCACTCTATGGTCCAAAGTGAGGAGTCCTGGACCGCGGTGGCCACCTTCTGCGAGAGCGTGCTCATGCAGAAGGAGGCGGCAGAGCGCGAGCGTGAGGCGGTCTCCGACTGCCCCATGCGCCGCCGCCGAGGAGGCCGGCGTAGAAGGGCGTACGCGGACGCCCTTCTACCTCCTTAGTTGAGGCTGCGGTGGCCCCCGGGGTGCGGGTGTGCCGCTGTGAAAAGGCCTCGAGGTGGCGCGCGCGCGGTGTCTTCCGCGCGCCACTTGACGAAAGACCGGGGGGTGTTAACCCCTAACACCCCCCGAGGAGGGGGCCCCCACCCCAGGGGGCCCGGCGCTGTCGGGTTCGGTGGATGAATCTCCGTTTCCCACGTTCCCGACACTAAGCGCACTGAAGGCACAGCAGTGGTTTTAGTGGGTAGTCACTGCGGTAGGTGCGATGAGCCCCGGCAGCGGGGGGAGCTTGCCTACCGGGTTGAGCCCCACATACCCCTGCCGTCTGGCACCACCCGGACGGCGGGGGATGCGTAAATGCATTTCCACTGCTAAACAAAAAAAAAAAAAAAAAAAAAGGTTAGGTTAGGTTAGGTTAGGTTGAGATTGTTTTCTCCAATGCCTTCGGAACCTTGCCCTGGGAGTGCATACACGCGGCGCTCCGTTACCACGGAGTGCCCGAGTACATCTGTCAGGCCCTGAGGCAGTATTTCCAAGAGCGCTTCGTGTCCTACACCACCGGACATGACAAGCGGCGTCGACCCATGTTCTGCGGGGTTCCGCAGGGTTCTGTCTTAGGACCAATCCTGTGGAACCTCGGCTTCAACTGGGTGCTGAGGGGATCGACACTACCTGGGGTGTACTACCTATGCTTCGCCGACGACGTCCTGGTCATTGCCATTGGCAAGACGTACAGGCTCGCGAGCATGGTAGCCACGGCTGCGGTCGCCCACGTAGTGTCACGTATCCGTAGACTCGGCTTAGACGTCGCCCTTGAGAAGACCCAGGCGACGCTGTTTCATGGGCCCCGCCGGGGACCCCCCCGTGGGGCCCATTTAACAGTTGGCGGGGTGCGCATCCCAGTGACGCCCACCCTGAAGTACCTCGGTCTTCTCCTGGACGGCAGATGGAGCTTTCGACAGCACTTCGCGAACCTCGCGCCGCGGCTCTTGAAAGCCTCATCTGCCCTGAGAAGGATCATGCCCAACGTCAACGGGCCCCAGGATGCAAGCCGCCGCCTCTATCTTGGAGTCGTGCGGTCCATGGCACTCTACGGTGCACCTGTTTGGGCTTACGCCCATCCAGCGAGCACCCTACCCCTCCTGCGTGCGCAACGCGCCATCGCGACGGGGGTAGTTAGAGGGTACCGCACCATATCCGCAGAGGCGGCCTGCCTACTTGCAGGTTCCATCCCCTGGGACTTGGAGGCGCAGGTTCTTGCGCAGGTGTACCACTGGCGCGTGAACCTCCGCTCCCAAGGAGATGATCCAGCCCTCCGCGAGGTCCAAGTCTTTCGGGACCTCGTTCGCGACAATGCTATTGACGCATGGAGGGCGCGTTTGGAGCGCCCGAGTTACGGCACCCGCACAGTCGAGGCCATCAGAGATGTCCTCGACGGGTGGCTCAATCGGCAGCATGGCAGACTCAGCTTTCGCTTGACGCAGGTTTTGTCGGGACATGGTTGTTTCGGCAAATACCTGTGTCGCATAGCTTTGAGGGAGCCGACGCCGATCTGCCACCATTGCGGCGCCGAAGAAGACTCGGCGCAACATACGCTGGAGGTGTGTCCGGCTTGGTCGGACCAACGCATGGCCATGGCCGCCGCGGTCGGTTTTGACTTCTCGCTGCGGGCCGTAGTTCACTCTATGGTCCAAAGTGAGGAGTCCTGGACCGCGGTGGCCACCTTCTGCGAGAGCGTGCTCATGCAGAAGGAGGCGGCAGAGCGCGAGCGTGAGGCGGTCTCCGACTGCCCCATGCGCCGCCGCCGAGGAGGCCGGCGCAGAAGGGCGTACGCGGACGCCCTTCTACCTCCTTAGTTGAGGCTGCGGTGGCCCCCGGGGTGCGGGTGTGCCGCTGCGAAAAGGCCTCGAGGTGGCGCGCGCGCGGTGTCTTCCGCGCGCCACTTGACGAAAGACCGGGGGGTGTTAACCCCTAACACCCCCCGAGGAGGGGGCCCCCACCCCAGGGGGCCCGGCGCTGTCGGGTTCGGTGGATGAATCTCCGTTTCCCACGTTCCCGACACTAAGCGCACTGAAGGCACAGCAGTGGTTTTAGTGGGTAGTCACTGCGGTAGGTGCGATGAGCCCCGGCAGCGGGGGGAGCTTGCCTACCGGGTTGAGCCCCACATACCCCTGCCGTCTGGCACCACCCGGACGGGGGGGGATGCGTAAATGCATTTCCACTGCTAAACAAAAAAAAAAAAAAAAAAGGTTGAGATTGTTTGGAGTTTGTTATTGGTGTTTTTGTCTGTTTGGAGGTTGTTTTGTTTTATTTTGACTAGGCTTTGTTTTCCGGATTTCGTTGGTTTCTACGCATATTGACTTTGGCTTTTTCTCATCGGACTTTGTTTTGCTTTTGGATTGGTGTTCGTTGTTTCGGCGTACGGAGCGATGGAGTCGGACTCCAGTTCGGCTCCGGGTGGTGGTGCGCGCCGTAAAAGGCAGCGTGCCACCCCCCCTTTGGCGTCTGGTCCCTCCGGCTCCGAAACGGAGACGGAGGGCCAGTCAAGTCTCAGGGCACCGGTTGCGCGACGTGGTAGGACGGCTTCGGGTGCGCCATCGGTGAGAGGAGCGGGCTCATCCCGAGTGCTTCGCTCGTCTCGAGGTGAGGAGGCTGCGGGGCTGAGTCGGCAGGTGGTGGCAAGGGCTCCCGAGCCCATCTTCGATCCAGAGGAGGGGCTGGAGAGCTCCACCTCGGAGTCACCCTACCGGCTCGACTCCGAACAATTGAGGGCGCAGGCTGGGCGCAAAGCGGCGGCCATATACGAGGTGGTTCGGATTTCGGGCAACCTCAAGGGTGGCTGCCAAAAGACTCTGAATGAGTCGGCGGCGGGTCTCATGGACATCGTGGAGTCTCTGGCGGATCGAACGATGTCCGAAGAGGCCAGAAGGGTGAGGGCCGAGTTTGCTCGTCTCCGCAGGGAGTACGACCAGCTCAGGGCGGAAAACAGGGCCTGCCTGCGTGAGTTGGAGCGGGCGAGGGCCGCCTCCGCGACTTTGGTCTCCTGCCCTCCCCCCGCGCCCGTGACTCCAACTCCTGATTTGTTGCCGGCAATCAAGGAGATCCTGGAGGGCTACCGGCGCTCCATCATGGAGTCGGTGGGCACTCTGGTCAGTGCCCGCCTCGATGCCTTGGACGAGCGCCTTCTCCCCGAGGTCAGGATCCGCCCTCCGCTGAGGGCCGACAGGAGGAGTTCGGCTGGGCCGTCCGGATCCACGGTGGCC
>OX596172.1:0-2500 GCA_951394245.1 Cyclophora punctaria
CTAACCTAACCTAACCTAACCTACCTAACCTAACCTAACCTAACCTACTAACCTAACCTAACCTAACCTAACCTAACCTAACCTAACCAACCTACCTAACCTAACCTAACCTAACCTAACCTAACCTAACCTAACCTAACCTAACCTAACCTAACCTAACCTAACCTAACCTAACCTAACCTAACCTAACCTAACCTAACCTAACCTAACCTAACCTAACCAACCTAACCTAACCTAACCTAACCTAACCTAACCTAACCTAACCTAACCTAACCTAACCTAACCTAACCTAACCTAACCTAACCTAACCTAACCTAACCTAACCTAACCTAACCTAACCTAACCTAACCTAACCTAACCTAACCTAACCTAACCTAACCTAACCTAACCTAACCTAACCTAACCTAACCTAACCTAACCTAACCTAACCTAACCTAACCTAACCTAACCTAACCTAACCTAACCTAACCTAACCTAACCTAACCTAACCTAACCTAACCTAACCTAACCTAACCTAACCTAACCTAACCTAACCTAACCTAACCTAACCTAACCTAACCTAACCTAACCTAACCTAACCTAACCTAACCTAACCTAACCTAACCTAACCTAACCTAACCTAACCTAACCTAACCTAACCTAACCTAACCTAACCTAACCTAACCTAACCTAACCTAACCTAACCTAACCTAACCTAACCTAACCTAACCTAACCTAACCTAACCTAACCTAACCTAACCTAACCTAACCTAACCTAACCTAACCTAACCTAACCTAACCTAACCTAACCTAACCTAACCTAACCTAACCTAACCTAACCTAACCTAACCTAACCTAACCTAACCTAACCTAACCTAACCTAACCTAACCTAACCTAACCTAACCTAACCTAACCTAACCTAACCTAACCTAACCTAACCTAACCTAACCTAACCTAACCTAACCTAACCTAACCTAACCTAACCTAACCTAACCTAACCTAACCTAACCTAACCTAACCTAACCTAACCTAACCTAACCTAACCTAACCTAACCTAACCTAACCTAACCTAACCTAACCTAACCTAACCTAACCTAACCTAACCTAACCTAACCTAACCTAACCTAACCTAACCTAACCTAACCTAACCTAACCTAACCTAACCTAACCTAACCTAACCTAACCTAACCTAACCTAACCTAACCTAACCTAACCTAACCTAACCTAACCTAACCTAACCTAACCTAACCTAACCTAACCTAACCTAACCTAACCTAACCTAACCTAACCTAACCTAACCTAACCTAACCTAACCTAACCTAACCTAACCTAACCTAACCTAACCTAACCTAACCTAACCTAACCTAACCTAACCTAACCTAACCTAACCTAACCTAACCTAACCTAACCTAACCTAACCTAACCTAACCTAACCTAACCTAACCTAACCTAACCTAACCTAACCTAACCTAACCTAACCTAACCTAACCTAACCTAACCTAACCTAACCTAACCTAACCTAACCTAACCTAACCTAACCTAACCTAACCTAACCTAACCTAACCTAACCTAACCTAACCTAACCTAACCTAACCTAACCTAACCTAACCTAACCTAACCTAACCTAACCTAACCTAACCTAACCTAACCTAACCTAACCTAACCTAACCTAACCTAACCTAACCTAACCTAACCTAACCTAACCTAACCTAACCTAACCTAACCTAACCTAACCTAACCTAACCTAACCTAACCTAACCTAACCTAACCTAACCTAACCTAACCTAACCTAACCTAACCTAACCTAACCTAACCTAACCTAACCTAACCTAACCTAACCTAACCTAACCTAACCTAACCTAACCTAACCTAACCTAACCTAACCTAACCTAACCTAACCTAACCTAACCTAACCTAACCTAACCTAACCTAACCTAACCTAACCTAACCTAACCTAACCTAACCTAACCTAACCTAACCTAACCTAACCTAACCTAACCTAACCTAACCTAACCTAACCTAACCTAACCTAACCTAACCTAACCTAACCTAACCTAACCTAACCTAACCTAACCTAACCTAACCTAACCTAACCTAACCTAACCTAACCTAACCTAACCTAACCTAACCTAACCTAACCTAACCTAACCTAACCTAACCTAACCTAACCTAACCTAACCTAACCTAACCTAACCTAACCTAACCTAACCTAACCTAACCTAACCTAACCTAACCTAACCTAACCTAACCTAACCTAACCTAACCTAACCTAACCTAACCTAACCTAACCTAACCTAACCTAACCTAACCTAACCTAACCTAACCTAACCTAACCTAACCTAACCTAACCTAACCTAACCTAACCTAACCTAACCTAACCTAACCTAACCTAACCTAACCTAACCTAACCTAACCTAACCTAACCTAACCTAACCTAACCTAACCTAACCTAACCTAACCTAACCTAACCTAACCTAACCTAACCTAACCTAACCTAACCTAACCTAACCTAACCTAACC